>PVJO010003148.1:0-128436 GCA_004026905.1 Hystrix cristata | reverse complement strand
ACTCCCACACACACACACACACTCACACACTCACACTCACACCGCCCCCAGCCCAACCCCGCCATGGCCGCCTCCACCATGTCCGTCTGCTCCAGCGCTTGCGCCGAGCCCTCGCAGCTGGACGACTGCCCAGAGAGCTGCTGCGAGCCCCCCTGCTGTGCCCCCAGCTGCTGCCAGCCCAGCTGCTGCTGCGCCCCGGCCCCCTGCCTGAGCCTCGTCTGCACCCCAGTGAGCTGCCAGTCCAACCCGTGCTGCCAGCCGTCCTGCTGTGAGCCTGCCTGCTGCACGCCCGTCTGCTGCACGCCCGTCTGCTGCACGCCCGTCTGCTCTGGGGCCCCCTCCTCCTGCTGCCAGCCATCCTGCTGCCAGCCGTCCTGCTGCATTACTGTCTGCTGCAAGCCTGTCTGCTGCACGCCCGTCTGCTGCAAGCCCGTCTGCTGCACACCTGTCTGCTGCAAGCCCGTCTGCTGCACACCTGTCTGCTGCAAGCCCATCTGCTGCACACCCTCCTCCTCCGTGTCCCTGCTCTGCCGGCCCGTGTGCAGACCCGCCTGCTGCGTGCCCGCCTCCTCCTGCTGTGCCTCCTCCTGCCAGCCCGGCTGCTGCCGCCCGTCCTCCTGTGTGTCCCTGCTCTGCCGCCCCACCTGCCCCCGCCCGGCCTGCTGCGGCCTCTCCTTGAGCCAGAAGTCCTGCTGCTGACCGGGCTCGCCCCCGGGGCCAGCCGGCTCAGGTGTGGCCTCAGGCTCCCTCTGCTGGCCGCATGATCCCCTCAGGATTCAACCCCAGCACAGGCTTTCAAAGCTCAGAGACCTCACAGCTCAACAGCTAAGGCTTCCCCGCTGCCACCTGCTAGCCAGGCCGGGATGAGCAGGACGTGGCCTCCCCTCAGTGCTCCGTGGTGGTGGCCTGTGAGTTGCTGCTGAGCCATGGCTGGGCCTCTCACGGCCCTGCCCAGCATCTCTGTGCTGCCTCAGCCATTGTCCTCCTTTCCTACCAATCTCTTGCCCTGTGATTAATAAACTGCCTTTCTGGCTCTGCGTGTCCTGTCTCCCGTCTTGTGTGACAGTCTGTTCTTTTTTCAGCTAATACAACTCTGGCTTCAGCTGCCCCCTAGACCTGCCGCATCCAGGGACTGTGGTCCGTGGCTTCTCCTACCCCAGGATCCTGGGGAGCCCCCCGCAGCCCCAGGGTGCTAGAGCCTGGGATGCACGTGGCAATTTCTCCAGTGGCCACCCGGCGAGGCCTCCATGGGGAGAGGGCCCTGCCACGCAGGTCTCATTGTTCCTGGCCAGTCTGTGGACACACGGCGGGCAGAGTTGCTTGGGACCACTGACTCGCGGACCTGTGCTGCCACCCAGCTTCCCACACAGGTCCCTCCAGCTACCCTCAATCCCCAAGTTCCAGCCACATTCCTCAGCCCCCGTCTGTGCTCTGGCAGCCAACAGTGGAGCACTGCTCACCATCTGGGTCTGGCAGAAAAAGCAGAGGCTGGGGGAGTGCGCCCCACAGTTGGAAGCCCAGGCCTTGTCCCTGCCCATCCCCATCCTGGACTGCTGCTCCCACCTCCACCCACGCCAGCACCCTCCCGGCTCTCAGGATAGACAAGAGAGGAATACATGAGAGTGGGGCTCCCCAGACTGCACACCTGGGAGCTGTGACATCCAGAAAGATGTTCCTGAGCCTGTAGAGCAGGTCTGACCCCCCCGACACTCCAAGGGCCTCACCTGGAAAGGCTGCGCCAGATGCCCTGGGCTGGGCTTTTTCACAGCCACTGCCCCAAAAGGGAGCTCCCAGGGAGTCTTTCAGAAGAGCGGAGGCCCCCACATTCGGCTCTGGATGCAGACAACCAAGGCTCTCCCTCTACATGGGGAGCTGTGTAACTGAGAGTCCCGACCCTGCTTTCCCGGCCCCACTCCCTGAGGGACCTTTGTACCAAAGACAGAAGTTAGCCCCCCATTCCCACAGGAGGCAGGAAACTCCTGCGGCTCGGTCCACTCACTGGTCAGCCTTGGAACCGCTTCCCCTCTGGCCATGGTTGGCTCTACAGACCAGGGAGGATCCTGCCCTGAGGCCCGGGCCCACCTCAGCTGACCAGGGGACCTGGGCCCTGCCCAGACATGGGTCCCAAGTGCACATGGCCAGATCTTGCCGGGAAACAGTGTGTGGAGACAGCTCTAAAACACTTCTGTACTATTATCAACAAATCAGCCAGTAACAAATGCTGGAGGTACTGCGGGGAAAAAGGAACCCTCCTCCACTGTTGGTGGGAGTGTAGACTGGAGCAACCGCTATGGAAATCAGTGTGGAGGTTCCTCAGGGAACTAGGACTAGAGGTTCCATTTGACCCAGGTATTCCCCCTCCCAAAAGAATAAAAGCATCATACGGCAGCAATACATGCACAACCATGTTTATAGCGGCACAGTTTGTAATAGCTAAATCTTGGAAACAGCCCAAATGCCCATCAACCAAGGAATGGATAAAGAAAACGTGGTTTTTCTATGCAATGGAGTGCTACTCTGCCATAAAGAACGATAAGCTCGAGATATTTTGAGGTAAACGGATGCATCTTGAGACCATACTCTTGAGTAAAATAAATCGGACACACATGTTTAAACACTGCATTGTTTCTCTGGTGTGAGAAAATGTAAGTATAAATAAAGATTCAAATGTATTATATTGGGAAAGGGAAGAAAGTGTTCAAATGGGAAAGGGAACAAGGGAGAGGGAGGGGGAAAGAACAGAGGGACAAGAGAAATAAGGAATAGCAGGAAAAAATGGAAACAAAGCCTTTGTAAATAAGGAGGGAGGAGGGGGTGAAGGGAGTGGAGGGGAGTGGGGAAAAAGCAGCAGTAAGATATATCACGTACAGGTACAAATTCCCTATGATGAATGTTATCACTGTGTACATCTAAAATGTACCATTAAAATAAAAATTTTTTTTAAACTGAAAAAATAAGTAAATAAAATACTTCTGTAAAATGCTTGGTGTTGTGAGATGCCACGGTACCACCTAGTGGCAGGACAGCGATTTCAGGGAGATTTCAGGACATGCTGAGGAGAAGTCAGGGCTTCCTGGGCATCAGTCCCCAGCCTGCTCCCCATGCTACCTCCACGCTAAGGCCACAGAGACACAGTGCTCCCCTTCAGATCTGAGCCTGCAGAGCCACCAGGTGCAGGGTGTGGGGACCCTCCCGGCACGTTCCACCACTGCTCACCTGCACCACACCTGTGCCACGGCCACACCTGCACCGGTCGCCTCGGAAATCGTGGCGAGCAGAGGGAAAGGAGGCTGTGTGGGGCTCCCACGTGGACAGGTGCGCGTCCACACCATGCGCACACGCTGGCGTGCAGACAGAGTACTGGCTCGGCAGTGCACACGCACGGCATCCTGGCTGCTTCTCACAGCCTGCAGAGGGGGAGCCCTCACCCTCAGCCATCAAGAGGAAGCTGCAAGCCGGTTTGGGCTGCCCAGAGAGGGTTTTGTGTTTCTCCTGCCCTCTCTCCTCCACCTGCAGTGGTGGAGCCCTGGACATCAGGTGGGGTTCGCGAGGCACCCACATACAGAGCCCTGCCTGGGCAAAAGCTTCCTCAGCCACCTAGGCTGGGACAAAGGTCCCTGCCTGCCCCTTTGAGGACAAAGACACATGGATGGTCCCCCCAACTCTGGCTTCCAAAGGGGCACACCCAACTGTACCCCACCCAACAGGAGTCAAGTGGGGGCAAAGTGAGGGGTCTTCTGTGCAGGGACCACTCAGGCAGCTGAGCTTCTGGTCCTCTGCAGATGGACCAGAATTCACTTAAGAATGTGAATGAATTAAATAAATAAAAGTGACAGGCAAAAAGCCTCTCAGCACTAGAAGTACGGGGCTCCCGACAGCCAGGGCCTCCGTGCTCCAAAGCTGTCCAGCTGGCGAGGCTGAGTTTTCAGCCCCAGCCCCTGCTGGGGAGCCCTGAGGGATACCAGTCCCTTCTGAGAGCCTCCCGTGGCACGTGTGAGGCCACCTGGGGTCCAGAGAGCCGGGCTCAGCCCCACCTCGCTTGCCCTACCCGGAGGGGACGGGTGGCAGCAGCTGGCAGCAGTTCCATGGGGCTCGAATCACCTACAACAGGCCCAGCCCAGACCAGGCACTTCTGGTATGGCGCCTCTGGGAACTTGCCTGGGGACCTCACCGGAGATGGCACCCCTGGGACTGGGGCTGAAGCATGGCTGGCCCTGCGGAGCGAGGTTGAAGACGCAGGATGGTGCCCCAGCTGCATACCAGGGACCACTCCTTGGTCCTTTCTGCGTCCAGGCCGATGTGGTCTGACCTTGCTCACCTAGCCTACCAGGGGTCCCCACCCACAGGAAGCCCCTGCTCACCTGTACCCCTACCCTGAATGTGCACCGCTTAATCCTGCACGCCTTCTGGACCTGCCCACCGCCCCAGGGAAGCTCAGCCTTCACATTAGGGAGCTCTGTGCCCTCACTCCTTGCGCGGCTAGTTTGAGAGCAGGGTGGAGGCCCTCCTGGGTGGACAGCGAGGAAAGGGGGGCTGAGGTGAGGGACCTTCTGTCCCAGGGTGGCAGAGGGATCAATGTCATCAGAAATTTTGCTACTCAGGCTTCACCCTCATCCCATGCCCTGCACAGCCCCAACCCCCTGCCAGTGTCTGGCTCTCCCTGATGGCTCCCACAAAACCCCAAGGGGACATAGAGTGAGGCGGTACCCAGCACAGCAGAATCAGCTTGCTGACCCCAAGGGCCCCTCGCACACCCACATGCCTTCGCTCCCTCCCCGATGGCACGCCCTGCCTAGGACGAAGCCCAGCCCTGGCACCACCCCAGTCATGAGGATGTTGGCAATCACATAGCAGCTGTGGGCCCCCCAGTAGCCGGGCCCAGCTCAGAGTCCAGCTGAGGGGCTGTCAGGCCAGAGCAGAGTCTGATGCATTCCTGGGGTCATCCAGCCGCCTGCAGCTTGGGTGACGCCATAGCTCAAAGAGGGACGGGCATGGGACAGAGGTGTAGCGTGGGGTGCAGTGCTTTCTAGCATGCTTGGGGCCCTAGGTGCCATCTCAGCACCGCCAGCAAAGAAGACGTGGAATGTAAAGCCATCCACCCAGAATCTTGCCCGAGCCCACTGCACCCCACGCCCGGGACTCCCTCCCTGCTCCACGGCCCTGTTTCCTCTGCCCACCCCCAGGTTGCTGCAGTGCCCACGGCCAGGCTGCCCCTGCTGGCCTCGTCCACACTGACCACCTGCCCAGCCTCTCCATCTGAGACGAGACTTAAGCTGTCTCCATTCACTCCTGTGCAGGGAGGACCTGGGCCTCAGCAGAGGGATGCCCCGGCCAGACTCAGGCACCAGTCTCAGCTTAGACATTCAGCTCACTTCCAGCCCCTCACTGGCCACTGCCGCCTCCGGGAAGGGGTGGTGAGCTTGTGGGGCAGCAATACGCCAATCCGTGGTTGGCTGAGGGATCCTGGACCCTGCCCACCTCAGCCGTCCAAGACAGGGCTCCGTTTTCTGGATCACGCTCACCTCCACCCACACCAGGCCAGCCAGAACAGGGCACACGTGCCCTGATGTCAACTCAGGGGCTTTCCAAACCCAAACCAAAGTGACTTTGAAAGCAACGTGAAACGGTTGTGGGCTGTGACGCAAGTCTCTTGGGAGTGTTCCAAACTTAGCTCCATGTTATTTACCTGGCTTTCATCGTTCCTCCCCAGATCACAGTATTTATAACTGGGTCATCTTGTAACTATTCAAACATACCTCTGGGGCAGAGGGGGCGGGCTTTATAAATAACCTTTATTATGATTATGCGTGTTGACTCTGTGCCCAGCGCTGAAGGGAACCTGAACATGCACGCCTGTGACTCATCCACACCCAGAGGATGGCCACAGGCTCCTGACGATGGCCAGGGTGCCACTCGGGGCCCCTCTGAGTCTCAGCCTGGGCGCCCACATTGGTCCCTGGTGGGGGTGGGGGGACACAGGCTGGCCCCAGGGCCCGTGATCACCTGAGCTAAGGAAGCCAGGTGGTGGCTGCCGCCTGGGCAGGAGGGGCCCACTGTTGGTGGCCACGGGGACCAGGTACAGCCACCCAGGGGCGGGGAGCAGGTGCTGCTGTCCTTCCCCACACCCACAGGGCGGCTCACCACAGCCTCTGCCTGGCAGCTGCCTGGCAGCTGAGCCCCGCCTGGCTGTTCCTGGGCCATCTGTGGTCAGCATTCCAGACCTGGGACACTGGGGATCACCCAGGACACACATGGATTCAGAGTACAGCTGGCCTGGCCCCTGGAGGAGCCTGTGGAGGAGACCAGCCCCTGCCTCTGCTTCCACCTCCGGATGAGGGGGCCCAAGCATTCCCACCACTAGTAGGCTGCCCCCACCAGTTTTCAACCAGCAAGCCCAGTTCTGTTTCTTGGTTCTATGTGTCTTGGTTTGATAAGTAAATCTCTTGGTAGAAACCCAGGTATGCTGATGTCATGGTCACAGACAGGTCAAACCCTTTCTAAAAGCAGGGGACAAGCCAGGTGTAATGGCACTCGCCTGCTATCCCAGCACTCGGGGAAACTGAGGCAGGAGAATCACAAGTCCATCCTGGAAAACTCAGCAACTCAGCAAGACCCTGTCTCAAAATTAGAAATAAAAAGAGCTGAAGATGCAGCTCAGTGCAAGGGTCCTGGGTTCAGTCCAAGGGAACAAAAGATAAAAGGAGGGAACGAAATCTCCTGTAGGCTTTGGGGGCTACCTGCATGCCCCCAGCCATTCTGCTTGCCACTCGGAGGCTGAACCTCAGCAGGGCTGTTGACCAGGGAGTTTGGGGCTGCTCCTGGGTTTCCTGCTCGCTGCCTGGGTGGGGCCAGGCCAGCCCTGATCTGGCCCTCTTGGCCCTGTCACACACGGGCCGGGTGTTTCTTCACTCCCCTGGAGGCCCGGCAGGCAGGCGTGCAGTGTGAGGCGAGGCTGAGGGTTAACTCTTTGAAGCTCTGCTGGAGTTTAAAGCACCTGCCTTTCCCACCGCATCTGGTTCGCTGCTCCCTTTAATCTCCTCAGCTCCTCCCACCTCTTCTGCCCCTCCCAGCTATCTCAGCATCAGAAAGTGGCATTGACTACTGACACCAAATCCAGCTTCACAGGAGGCCCCCGCCCGCATCCCCTCGCCCCACCTTACCTGTGCAGGGCTCCCAGGGCTGGGCGCCTCGGCCGGGGGTCACCAGGGGCAGGAGCACCACACACAGAGTCAGCAGGGCAGACATGAGGGGTCCGGGTCCCAAGCTCCATCCAGGGTGCCGGCCAGCGGGAGGCTGCTGCTCCTCAGACCTCTGACTCCCGCGGCAGCCTCGGCCCCAGGTGGTCACTGCAACGGCCACATGCCCACAGCCTGTGAGGAGGATGGTGGCCCCGGCCGTGTGGGAGGGGTGTGGCTCCTAGGTCAGGTCAGGGCTGCAGCTTTCCGGCTGATCTCTTCCTTTGCAGGTTTATCTCTGTGCTCCCGAGGGGCTAGGGACGGCAGGTGACAGCCAGTAAGTGTCAGCAGGGCTGGGATTAGTCATTGGCAAAGCCCGTTTTCCCAGAGGAAAGGCAGATCAGAGCTGAGAACAAACCAGAAAAATTTAGAAAACCAGTTTTCCTGGGGGGCAGGCTCCCCTGCTTTCTGAGGCTCAGGACTTGGGTTCAAGCAACCTTGATGGGCCAAGGACCCTGGGGGACCCCACTGCAGGGCAGGTCCTCGAGTCCCGTGAGAGTCCTGGAGGCTGGTCCTCACTCCTAGCTGGGGTCCAGGGGTGGTGGCAGGTCCTCACGCCTCGCTGGGGGTCCTGGACGCAGAAACAGGTCCCTTAGTCCTGCTGGGTCCCACACAGTCCCCAGGAGGGGCCAGGCTGCAGCGGAGGGCTTTTTATCTGGTGCCCAGCCCTCCTGAGGGTGTGTGGGTTTGTCAATTGTCGGCTTTCAGGAATTTCCCGGTGGAGGGAACTTGGTCCTTAAAGGGAACAGCTCCGAGGAGAGGGAAGAGTACTCGGAGAGGGTGGGCAGCGGTGATGGTCACTTCATCAAAAGCCAGGCTGGCTCTCTGAACTGCGGTTGCCACAAAATACTGCTCCAGGCAGAACAGCCACTAGAGAGGAGTGTTCTTTTAAAAGTGCTGCCTCCCTTCCCGCTCCAAACAGCCTTGTGCACGAACAGACAGAAATCTGCAGCAGAGCCGCAGCTCCGGTGCACCACTCGGGCTGGGCGAACAGTAGCAGCTTCCCCTGCTCCCTGGACCCTCATGGGGCCCTAAAACATGTGTCTTTCCTGGCTCTGGAAGGAAACCCCAGCTCAGGGCCTCGGCAAAGCCTGGTGTGTAGCACAGAGCAGGACCCCGAGAGACAGAGGGACAGGCGGGGTCGGACAGAGAGGAAGGGAGAGGTGTGAGGAGAGGGACTGTGGGGCTCTGTCCCCAAAGTAGCCCCTACTCGAGACCCCTTCTCTCTCTCCCCTCCCCCCTTTTCTCTCTCCTCCTCCCTCCTCTCTCCGACCCTGACCCCGTGAACACTAAGCCATGGCTTTTGCCCTGGTTAGAAGGGTGAGGACAAGGTTCCAGAGACCTTACTACCTGCCCCTCACCCGGCCCAGGCGAGCCCCTGGTGCCCCTCACTCTGGGACACACAGAGCCAGGCTCCCGCCCTGTGGGGCTGAGCAGCTGCGTGCACCCACTTCACCGTGACCTCGGTGTGCCAAGGGAAGGACAGGGGGCTCCCCCAGAGCCCCGGCCGCCTGGCCTGTGGGAATTCCCTGGGGTTCCTCTACAGTTTCCCAGGTGCAGCACCTCGTCCTGGGCCAGGGCCCTGCCAGGCCAGCTGCGATCTGGAGGGTAGCGACAGTCTCCCACTTGGGAGCTCAGAGGCGCTGACACTCTCCAAAACAGACACTGAAGATTTGGGGAAGTGTCTGGAGCCCACCAGGATCCCTACATGTGCACAGGACAGAGTGGCCTCCCTCAGAGCTGTCTGTGACAGCCCCAGACCTCACACAGCCCGGACTCCACCAGGAGCAGGCCGGCTCCCCACTCGTATCGGGGGCCCCCAGGCTGTGCTGTGAGCAGTCAACTCTTCCTCCCGGTGGAAAAATGGAGACTCTCCCAAGAACTCCCCCGATATGTACGCCCTGCTGTCCCTGTGCCGGCTGTCACTCACCTCAGCAGCTTCCAGGAAAAGACACAGGCCATGCCCAGGGCCCGGGTCACGAAGTCGCATCAGATTAGTGCGTAGGTAGGTCACCCGGCGTCACTGAGTTGTGGGGATGACTCTCAGAGCCAACGGCTGGGCCAAAGGCTGCCGCCTCGGAGCTGCTCCATGCATCCTGTCTGGGCAAGGCCCTTTCTGCAAGAGGCAGCAAAGGAAGACGTGGAAATGATAACCCTCGGCTGCAAAGTACGAGCTACATGGGCTAGGAACCTTCCTGGTTTCTAAGAATTCCTCTGGGATATCCCATAATTTGCTGTTTCTAGCCCTCCCCCTGCCCCAGTCCTGGGGGCACTCTCCCAAGATCCCCCTGGACACCCAAAGCCACAGACCCTACCCAACCCTACAGAGATAACTTTTCTCCCTATGTGCACACACCCACAATAAAGTTTAATGTATAAATCAGGCAAAGTACGAGATTAACACCGCAAGTAATAATAAAATAGAGCAATTATAGTGATTACTGTGGACGTGCTCTCCCCACTGGAAGAGTCGAGATAAACGTGTTTCCGCCTGTGGCCAGCCGTGGGCCACTGAAACAGAAAGCGAAGCTGCGGGGGGCAGGGGGCTGCTGTAACGACCACTGTCCTGAGCATGTCGGAAAAGCTCTCTGGAGAGGAGAGACCGGAGGCCTGGGCAGGTGGAAATGCTGGCCATACCTGTCACCAGCGCTGGGCCACGGGGGCCACACGCGGGGCTGCCGGTCTCGGGGAACTTGGTTAGACTCTGGGGCAGTGTGTCCTGAGGAGACCTTGTGGGTCATTTAGTAAGACAATGAAGAGATTCCTTTTTCATGAGAGGAAAAGCACGCCAGTTCCTTTATTTTATACTAACAAGTGAAGGACACAGTTTCCAGGGGCCAGAGCAATCATTTTAAATTGTATCTGATAATCCCTCTCTTATAAATCCAAACAGCTTCCTATTCCACGTAAGTAAAATGGACTCCCTTGAGCATGATGCTTAACCACCCAGGCCCGTCTCACGCTACTCTGTCCCTCCCCCGACCCCTTCCCCATCTCCAAAAAGTCTGCTCTTTTGTTTCTTAGTGTCTCTCCTTTGTTTAACTCTTTTATTTATTTATATTTTAGGTTTCTCATGTAAGAGGAACTAAGTGCTATTTAACCTTCTGTGTCTGACTTATTTCACTGAGCACTGTGGTCTTTAGTTGCATTACCACATAGACTTTGACAAAATCCACCATCCCCTCATGGTAAAAACATTGATGAAAATAGGTGTAGAAAGATCCTACCGCAAACTGATAAAAGCCATATATGACAAACCCACAGCCAACATTGCACCGACTGGGGAAAGACCAGAAACCTTCCCAGTAAAGTCAGGAATAAGACGAGCTGGAGCAATCAGGCACGAAATTAAAGGGATAGAAACAGGAAAGGAAGAAGTCAAACTATTTACAGATGGTCTCATTCTTCACATAGAAGACCCAAAAAACTCCCCAGAAGGACTCTTGGAGGTGACAGACAAATTCAGCAAAATCCACAAAAATCCACAGCCTTCCCGAGACCAACAATTAACCCACTGAGAAAGAAATCAGGAAAATTATTCTATTCACAACAGCTCCAGGAAAAATGAAATACTTAGGAATAAACCTAACCAAGGAGGGGAAAGTCTTCTGTAATAAAAATTAAGGAAAAAAGAAATCGAAGAGGATGTTAGACAATAGAAAGATGTCCCCTGTCCCAGGGCAGGCAGAAACACCATCAAAATGGCCGCATCACCAAAAGCAATCTATAGAGTACTGGAATCCCCATTAAACTATCAACAATGTTCTTCACAAAACTAGAAAAAACAATCCTAAAATTCATACGGAACCAGAAAAGACCCAAAACAGCCAAAGAAATCCCGGAAGACAAGAGCAAAGTCAGAGGCCTCACATTCTGGGTTTCAAGACACCTGACAAAGATACAGTGATGAAAACAGAACAGTACGGACATAAAAATCCATGTGCAGACCAATAGAACAGAACAGAAGCTAGGCGTGGTGGGCACGCCTGTAATCCCAGCACTTGGGAGGCTGAGGCAGGATTGCTGCAAATTTGAGGCCACCCACGGGTACATAGCAAGTTCAAGGCCAACCTGAACTATATATCAAGACTTTGTCTCAAAAAAAAAAAAAAGCCAAATAGAGCAGAAGATGCAGAAACGATCTCAGGCATCTTCAGCCATCTGATTTTTGACAAAGTGTCCAAAAATAAACATTGGCGAAGGAATTACTTTCTCCTATCCCAGGAAGAGCCCTCTGGGGAGCAGGGTATTAACCCTCCGTCAGCTAGAAGATGGTTGCAATGCATTTTCTCCTTATCACTGCTCTTCTTGACCTTTTGGTTGTTTTGCCAGATATTTTAAAGTTTTATTTAGTCGGCAGCAATTTCTTTCGGACTTACGGGTCTGAAGATCTTTAGACTCCTTTACTGTTACCTTGTGCCTGTGTTTGGATCCTTGTCCCCTCAGGGACGTGGTGAGTCTGACACCATTTCCAGAAGGCATTGTGCATCTTTCTTTTTTTAAATAGATTTTTATTAAAATTTATCCAAAATTACACACTTACAGGCAATTACACAAGCTTACAGACCACAATTAATAGTAGCTTTTCCTTATGACAGTGAGCAATGTAAACAACCACCTACATACAGCAGTAAGTAACAACTATATAAAGTTACTGTAGTACCCAGTGTACGTGTCACTGATTTAAATTTGGGTTATTAGGTTCTTGTTTTTAAGGTATCATTATTCCTCCGGATTCCCATTCCCCTCCCCCTTTGCCCTCTTCTTGTTCCCGCGGACCCTTCCCCTATAAGCTTATATCTAACACTTCGCCTTTTCGTATCCATTGTGTGCACCTTTTAAATGCGTCTGCCCACCACCTTGAAATGCCCCCGTCAGAACGGGTTCAGACTTGCATTTTTCCAGGTCTCTCCCTTCACCTCTGCTCTGCACCCTCTGTTGGTGTTCTTGGCCAGCGTTGTATTATTTTGACAACAGTGTGTAACAGATAATGGAAGTGTGCACTAACTTTCGTTTTAAAGAATGTGTTAGCAAGTCCACATATTTATTTTTCCACAGGAACTTTAAAAATTATTGATTATGGGATGAGGGAAATCTCAGCAGTAGAGAACTTGCCTAGGATGCAGGAATCTCTGAGTTTGATCCCCAGCACTATCAAAAAAAAAAAATTAGTTCCCATCTCTACCTCCCAAGCCAAAATCAAACAAGCAGAAAACATCACAGAGATTTTTTTAATAGAGATATTTATTGTAATAGCAATAAATTTGTAGATTAATGCAAGAGTGATAGGCTTTTTATAGCATGAAGTATTCCCATTCAGAAACATGGTATTTCTCTTTGCTTATTCAAATTTTGAATTAAGTTCATTGAAAAAAATTTTTTAGTTTTGACTGTCTATAGAGATCCTGAACTGTTTAAATAAAGTTGGCCCATTTGCAAACTGCAAGGGGACAAGAGACGGAGGGAGGAAGGAGGGAAGGGAGGGAAAGGGAAGAGAATGAGATGTGGCACATACATGTACCAACTCCCACAAGGAATGTACCCATTATGTCCTGCACATATGTACTAATAAAAATTTTTAAAATCAAAAGTAAGTTAGCCCTGTAAACATCTTATAAAACTTTACCATTATTGCCAACACAATTCCTCTATTTCCACTTGTAATTGGTTATTGCTGGCAAAAAGAAAATTTGTTCATTTGTATAGATATCTTGTATCTAGCAAACTTAAATTGACAGTCTAGAATCTCTTGTTTTTCCTAGATAGGCATGGTCTGCAAATAAACATCATTTTCACCCTTCTGTTGTAGTATGTTACCGATGTATTTGTTTTCTTCGTTTACAGTATCAACTTGGAGCCTTGAAACAGTTTTGAAACCAGTGACAGGGGCAGATTTCTTACTCCCTGACTGACCAGGGGAATGGCTGTGGGACTTGGCAGTCGTCCTTCTGTAAGGAGTTTTTCTTCTCTTCCTCTGTTACTCAGAGGAGCAACAGCTGCTGACTTTCTCAAGAGGTTTTCATGCCAGTTGAAATGATCTGACACGTCTTCAGTTTTAATTGACCAATGGAATTAATTCCAAGTATCTCTATTTCTGAATGCAGAGCTGCCCTTCCATCCTGCAAGAAGTCACGTGGGGCTGGCCCTGAACGTCATTTGAACACTCATGTTCACACACATACTCTTCCCTTCTTCTCAGATTTATTGCCGAAGAGTTAAGGTAATAGTCTCATAAAGTAGCATTCATCTCTTCTCCATGTGCTTGTTGTATATGTTCTTTCTCTTAATGTCACGTATTTTTCTTTCCTTTCTCCTTAAAGTTTGCCATGAAGTCATCTAATTTACTGGTTTTTTCAAATTCCTAATTTTATATATGTAAAATATATATATAAATCTTTTTATATATAGATATATAGTAAAATCTCTTATTACAATTATTTTTTACTAAGTCTTTAGGTTTTCTCCATATCACATGACATTTCTATTAACTTCATAGCTTTTCCTTTCCCTCTTTGTCCTTTGGGAAATTAGCAACACTGAAGATTGCTAATGTGACGGTCAGTTTCGTCTGTGAACGTGGCCAGGCCACAGCACCCAGACATCAGGTCCAATGTGCCAGGATGTTTCTGGAAAGCTATTTTCAAGGATAAGATTAGCATTTAGACCAGTTAAAAGATGAACCTCATTATGTGGGCCTTTTCCAATCGGTTGAAGGCCTCAGTACAAGGCTGACCTCCCTCAAGAAGGAAGGAGTCCAGCAAGAAGTCAGCCTTTGGGCTGGGGCTGCACCAGCGCTCCCTGGACCAGCCAGCCCCCATCATGTGAGCCCATTTATCCATTTATTTTTCCTTTCCTTCTTTTTTTTCTTTCTTTCTTTTTCTTTTTTTTTTTTTTTTTTTTTTTGGTCTATGTAGCCAGGGAGTACCAAGTTACATCCTCGGCCCACTTTTTTCTTTTTTTGGAGGGGAGGAGGTGGGGGGGGTGCAAGTGCTCTACCACTGAGCTAAATCCCCAACCTCCTCAGACCCTTTTCTCTCCATTTGTTTAATTTTGAGACAAGGTCTTGATAAATTTCCCAGGTTGACTTCAAACTTGTGATCCTCTGCCTCACCTTCCTGCATAGCTGGTATTATGGTGGTGTCTAGATGAACCCCCAAAGGCTGCATGCAGTCATAGGCAGGGCTTTTCAGAGTTGGCTGGATCTAGATGTGATGATGTGATTAAGTGTGTGATGCTGGGACTAAGGGTGGGCGGTTACTAAATTAGTCCGCCAATCATTTTGGCATAGTCATAATGGGAAGGCCCACCCTGGACGTAAGGGCGTGTAGCCTGGATAGAATATAAGGGGTAGAAAAAAGGCTGCTGTCATCTCCTGCTGCTGCTACTACTTTGCTATCTCCTGCCTGCCTGCCATGAACTGTCTCTCCTCTGTCACGCCCTCTGTCAGCCCACCCTGCCTCGGGGCCATCTAATTAAGGACTGAAACCTCTACAAACTGTCAGCTACAATAAACCTCTCCTCCTCTAACCTTGGGTGTTGGGTATTTTGTCTCAGTAAAAAGACAAAGTAACTAAGACAACCGGGATTACAGGCATGTACCATGGCACCTGTGAACAGATTTCTTAAATAAACACTTCTCTGCACATAGAGGCAGATGCACCTTCTCCATGCCTGTATCTCTGCCCTTCTGTCTGCAGACACACATGTCCGCTGTTGCTCTGCTTCTCTGGAATCGACCCAGCCAGGGCACTGTTTCCTAAACTCTTTCAGGCAGACCTGGCCCCAGGAGCTGCTGGGGACTTCTGGGGGGCGAGGCCGGAGCAGAGAGGGCAAGGCTCCTAGATCCTGACCTCTCTGAAAACAGAAGGTTTTCTGTTCTCACTGTTCTTACAAATCAGCATACATGAGATGCCACTTAAGGAAAAGGATGCTCCTAAATTACAATTTAGGAACCTAGAAAGCGCCATCAGGGAGCTTCTGTCTGTGTGACCTACACAAGGGCTGTGTTCGCAACAGGCTCCCAAAGTACTCTGCTCCATAGTGACAGCCCTTCCCTTTGAGTCCTGTCAGAGGCGCTGAGTGGGCCCCGCCTTCCTGAGGGCTCAGTAAGGCCTCAGAGCCACAAGTCTATGAAGCCCGGCATCTGCTTCCCGGGAGACTCTGGGCTCTGCCAACTTCTGGGGTCATGGCATTGCAAGGGGCAGTGGCTGGGAAGCCACCTGCTCCCAGAGAGACGTGCCCCTCTCTGCCAGGGCCTGGGCCGTGCAGGACTCTGTCCCCATCCCAGGGTGGCTTCTAGAAGCACACAGCCTGCTGAAAGAAGTCAACATTGTCCCCACTCCACTTTGCTTCCTGGACATGGTCAGCGGCGAGGACCGTGGTAAGCAGGTCACACATTCCGCATGGCCCCCAGTAACTGGCTCCAGGATCTGTCTCTTTAGTGCAACTCACTGGTTTCAGAAAGCAAGGTGAGGCCTCCATACGCTGTTCATTTACTCCACCATCAAAGCAGCCACCTAGCAAGGGCTCCCTGCTTCCTGCTCTTGGACTGCAGGGACAACATGCCGGGGCTGCCAGCCTGCATCCTCCCCTTGTCCCCGGCCTGTCATTTTAGCTTGTGGAGGCACCAGTCCCACCTCCAGGCAGAGCCTGGCCTTGCCACACAAAGCGTGTTCTTAAAATTCCTTATGGATTAACCCAACTTCGCCTAAACCCATAAAAGCACAGGTTTCGCCTTCTGCTTGAAGCGACTCTGTAATTTCCCCCACAACCTGCTGAAAAGACCCGAGGACGCAGTAGCAGCTGCCCGGGGCCGTGGCAGCCACTTCAAAGGCTCCAGGGCTGTAATTAGCGGCACCACAGGCACCGGGCACTGGCACTGCCCGCGCTGGGAAAGCCTCGGAGCCAGAACAAAGGCGCCTGCTCTTGGCCCAGAATCTCCGGAATCACCAGGCAGCAGGAGGGCAGGGCGGCTCAGGGGCCCCCAGACCCCAGCACTCCGCAGGGAGGGGGACAAGTCTGCCCCACCACTGGTGCCAGCGTCTGGGCATGAGGCGGCTTTTCCGTCCCTGATATTTTAGCAAATTACACAAGGAAGACTTGCACAGCCCAGAAGTGGGTCGTCGAGGCACAGGGACAGAGTGTTGCAGACTGGCTGCCATTTCAGAACCCCGCTCCCAAGACCATGTGCTTGCGGTCACACGCACAGCTGTCACAGCTGCACTGGACACAGGTGTGTGCAAAATGCCAACAGCCTGGTGGCAGAGGATGGAGGACACAGAGGCAAAGGGAGGAGAGTGTCCCCAGGGGACACAGACCCCGCAGGAAGGCCACGAGCATGGCAGCTCTGGAGCCCACAAACCTGGCGGCAGCCGAGACACAACCGGCAAGGTTGCCATGCTGTGTGCAGCAGGGCTGGGCATGGGTGCTCCGACAGGGACCACCGTCAGGGGAGCTGCAGGGAAGGAGGCAAGAGGAGCCACCACAGGGCCAAGGGATAGAAGGGCGCCCTGTGAGCAGGCCTAGCACTCTGAGTTTTAGGACTGGATGGAATTGCATTGAGAGAAAGCTTGGCAGGGGATACAAACAGACCTTGCACCTTCCTGGTCTGGTCCGAGGCCAAACAGCGACGCCCACGTCTCTGCACACCCCACCCTGGTCCCATGCTGTGCACCTGGCAGAGCACAGACCCCAGGGCAGCAGGCTCAGAGTGTGAGACTGGGCCTCCAGGACAGCAGGGCACCAGGGTGGGGAGAGAGGGAGGCAGGCAAGAAGGGAGGCAGGAAGGGGTCTCACCGGGAGCTAGGGAGGTCTGAGCAGCCCTGGGGTGCTTTGCTGCTGCTCCTGGGAAAGCAGGCGGGGCCGGGGCAGATGTGAAAGCAGGGGCCGTGAGGATTTGGGATATCCAGGAGGGGTGACACCCAGGCGCACAGTCACATTTTCAAATCACAGCAGACAGCACTGCCTGAGGACAAGACATTGGGGGGGGGGCGCCCCAAGGACATGCGGGGCGGGGTTGACTTCCATCCCACAGGGTTTTCTTCCCCAGTCAAAGAAATGCACCACAAGGGGCTGGGTTGTTAGAGTGCTCGCCTAGCACAATTTAGCTCAGTTGTTAGAGTGCTTGCCTAGCAAGCACAAGGCCCCGTGTTCAATCCCCAGCACCAAAAAAAAAAAAAATTGGAGCACGAACACTAATGGGGGAAGAGAGCCTCAAAGGAGTCACACCCCTGACAAAGTGCTTTGGACAAAAGAAGCTATGTCTAAAGGACTGTGGTAAATAAAGGATGCCACCAAGCTGCCCCCAAGCCCCACACAGGTCCCCTCCTCCACCCTACAGGCTCTGAGGACAGGGCAGTGAGGAGAGGAGACCGGAGCTCTGGGCAGGAGACGTGGCTGAGAGGCAGGAGCATGCAGCAAGGTGGGCACAGGTCTCGGTCTGGCGCCGCAGCCGGGAGCTGCTCTCACCAGTGTTCACCGGGGCTCGCCCGGCTGCCACCCAGGTGGTCTGCGCCATGATGCAGGTGGAAGTTCTTCCCGTGTGCAGGACAGCAGTGCCGTCGCCCCATCAGTGCAGTGCCTCCTGGCTCCTCCCTTTGCACTCTGCTTCCTCTGCACAGATCCCCTCCCCAGACCCTTCTAGGCCTTGTTTCCCTCGCAGTGGCCGACTATGAGTCAACTGAAACTCCTGAACTGTGAACCAAAATGCACCTCTCCTCCTTTAAACTTTGGGCGTGGAGATTGTGTCCCAGCGAGAAGAAAGTGACTGAGACACCACCGCTAGTGGCTTTAAAGGATGTCTTCTGTCCTTGAACTGTCCAATAAAGAGGGTGGTATTTAAAGGGGGTGTTGGCCAGGCACACACCTATAATCCCAACACTCAGGAGGTTGAGGCAGGAGGATCACCACAAGTTTGAGGCCCACCAGGGCTACATAGTGAGTTCAAGACCAGCCTGAACTACATAGCCAGATCCTGTCTCTAGAAAAAAAATAAAATATAATGGGGTTTGGGGCCACAGTGCGGCTCGCGAAGTCAGGGTGGGCACAGTGGCAATTGGCATAACTGTTCCTCTCCAGCCCCCGCACCTGCCAAAGTGTGGCAGGACCCCTGCCATAAAGTTGGGAGACCACAGACAACCACAGACTGGCTGGCTCCATGTTTCCACAACAACCAGTAAGCGCTGTGTTAAGGAGGGCTGACCTTTGAGCCCTAGCTTGTAAAAAAGGTAAAGGTAAACAACCGCATCAGGCAATTAAACACAGCAGACAGCCCTAAAAAGTGAGATAACTACATTCGTAGGCAAAGTAGGTGAAAACTGTTGTAACCAATGTAATCGACCAATGCTTGTATTCAAGTAAGTTGAAAAGTTGTGTATCCAATCAATGGATTTAGTTTGTGCCCTAAAAATCTTAATGGGGTGGAATTTCCCAGATCAATTCTGCTGTCTTTGTCCAGTCTTTGCTCAGGCTTTGGATAGGAGTCCCCTGGGCCAATGTGGACACTAAAAGAGCTGTTTTTCTTGTGACCGTGTGGTGCCTTTGTGTCTTTGGCGTCTGTCTACTCTCCTACAACAAAAGTACACATGGATCCAGGGACAGTGCTGTCAGGGGCGGGGCGACCCTGGACCTTCCCTGCAGACAGCAGGCTGGCTCTGTACACCCACCTGCTTGTCCCTCTGTGCCCACCTGTCTCTCAGAACGGCTGTGTCTCAGCATGCAGCAGCATGCTGTAAGGGGACATCTGCTCCGGGCCATAGAGCTGCATGCTGCCACCTCGCAGGCCCCAGGAGGAGGTGGTAGCAAGGCAAGGACACACTTCAGGGCCACCATCCTCATCCTCTGCTCTTGCCATTTCTCAGAGGTACCAGCTACCATGTCACCAGCCATCCTGCTGCAGAGGCCACACAGAGATCTGACCACTGACCAGCCACCTGCCCTGGAACCCCCTTGGGAGGGGATGTACAGCCCCTGAGACGCACAGGACACCCTGAGCACGGACTCCAGCCACACTACCCCAGCCCATGGAGCTGCTGGGGTGACGCCTGTTGGCAGAGTCCGGCTGCTGGGTTTCGGGGAAAAGAGCATCGCGCACACTCTCCTCTCGAGTGCTGGCCCCGCATTCTGTGCGCCGCTGCTGCACTGCTCCTGGTCCGCTCAGCACTATGTCCTGCACGGCTGAGACTAAGCTAACAGTGCAGGCACTCGTGGTTCAGGGAGGTGCTTCGCGTGGTCCTCAAAACACTCCTGAGCCGCTGTCACCATCATGCTTTTCCTGCTCACTGACCCGCGTCCTCCCTCCGTCTGCACACGCAGGCCAGGTGGACACATGCAGTATGGACACGAGAATCCCAAGGCCATCCAAGCAAGAACACACTTTCCAACAAATTACCTATGGAATAATGTTTAAATATCTCACCACATGATAATTGGGATGTTTGTGCAGTTTTACACATTTTTGTCTGGATATTAATTTTATGGAAAATGGGGGGGCGTGAAATCACAGAATGTTCAAAATCCTGATTTTGATTTACCTATCCAGGTTAGTGGCAGAGACTCGGGGTACGATGGGCCACAAGTCTGTTGGTGAAACATCCAGTGTGCGGGATGGGGGGTGGCAGATAGAAGAGCAGCCCACTCCCCAGTCTGCCCACACCAGGTGGGGAGCCCTGCTGGGGCAGAGCCTCTCAGGGCTTGGGGAGGCCCCAGGGGTGCCACCTGGGAGCGCATTAGAAATGCAAATTCCCGGGCCCCTCCCAGCCTGGGAGCACGGGGTGGAGGCTCAGCCCTGCTGTAACAGGCCTCGGGATGCCAGCCAAGGACTGGGACCCGAGCTGGTGCCCAAGGGAACATTCAGCCTTGAAGAGAGGGAAGTGCATGGGGCTGGGCAGGAGGAGCAGAGGATGGGGAGGCCTGGCCGAGGGGGAGAGAAGTGTGACTGGAGCAACTGTCACAGAGTCCCCGAGAGGTGAGGGCCACACACAGGTGGACCTGTGGACACGTCGAGGACTGAGGAGATGGTCAGGGAGCAGGGCAGGCTGAGCCCCTGCCCCACCCCCAGCCCAGGTCAGTGAGCCCATGAGGGAACCGGCCACGCATGGGTGGACCTGGGAGCTCCGCGCTCCGGGAAGGCAGATACTAAGCCACACGTTGTACAGTCCCACAAGGAGACGCGTCCACAAGAGGCAAAGCCACAGCAGCAGAAAGTGGGTTTGTGGCTTCCAGAGACCAGGGTGAGGGAGGGTGATGACGGGGGCTATGACTGTGGCCAGGGTGGTATGCAAAAAGCTACTGCACTATGCACTTAAAATGACTCATTTAGCCGGGTGGGGCGGCGCACACCTGTGATCCCAGCACTTCGGGGGCTGAAGCAGGAGGATTGCTGCAAGTTCAAGGCCAGCCTGAACTACATAGTGAGATCCTGTCTCAAAAGAACAAAAATAAAATAGAATGGCCTGTTTTATGTTACGTCAATTTCATCTCCATTTGAAAAATAAACCTGGTGCCATAGTGTGATTCTGATCTTATCACACTGCCCTGCCAGTATGAGTTCAGTCACAAGCTGGTTCAGGTCCTTCCCAAGGGTGGCTTCCAGGAGACCAGGAGTCCTGAGCCCCGCAGCACACCCGGCCCAGCGACTGCCCAGGTGGGTCCTGACGGGGACGACCCCGAAAGCTCCATCCGGGAGCAGGCTGTGAGGCATGGCTGCCCTCCGCCTCCTCATCTGAGGTGGCGCCTTCTCCGCAGGCTCCCGTGAGGCTGAGGAGCACACCTTGCTCTCTGTACGGTGGCCTACACAGACTGACGGACATGCACACACCATCAGACGGCGCTCTGCACAGACGCCGAGCAGCCCTTCGCCCCGTCCCTCCTCTGATTGTGCTGGCCAGGCAAGCTGCCTGTGACCGGTCGCTCAAATTCAGCATTTCCTCTGGGACTTCTGTGGGTGACACCAGGATTTTGACAGCCCGCCCAGGGTCCCTAGGAGCAGCCCAGGTTGGGTCCCCGCCCTGGCTCAGCTCCCGCAGGATAGGGTGTGGGCTCCAAGCACGATGCTTGGAGAAGAGAACTCGGCCACTTGGGCTTTGACCTGGGGACCACACAGGAACCTGCATCCAGGCCACCAATCTGCCCACTTCAGGACCACATAGCGATGGACAGACATTGGGGTATGATGAGCCACAAGTCTGTTGGTAAAACATCCAGTGTGTGGGATTAGGGGGTGGCAGATAGAAGACCTATCTGTAAGGAGACAAGGGAAGGGCTGCAAACATGAGCATGACCAGGAAATCTGACATTGCTCCAGAACCAGAGGAAATGTTAATTTCTCCCAAAGGTTTAAGGTCCCCACCGGGACTCACTGGCCTCACTGAGTTCTCCTGTCCACCTGGTCACTCGGTGGCACTGAAGTGCACAGGTTTCTCCAAGGGAGGGGACTGAGACAGGGCACAGCTCGCCCACCTGCATGGAGGGGTAAACTGAGGTCTTTGGCAGGGACTTCTCAGCAGGCCTGGGCCCTTACACCTAGAGGGAGGGCCAGGCTTCCACACGGACCACATTGTTTCTGTGCCCTTGCCAGCTGCAAGCCACAGGCTTGGATGCCAGCCGCGTCTGGCATGAGGAAGCCTGGGAGAGAGGACCACAGATCCTGGCCACCACCCCACAGGTCCCTAGTCCTCCCAGCTGTGGGCAGGGCCTGTGACCTCTTGGGTACTTTCGCGGGACCAGCCTCACCCTGGCCCCTACTCCTTGCTCACCGGCCATCATAAACCTCTGTGGCCCTCAAATTCCACATGGAAACAAAACCATTTTGGACTGGCAGTTGAGTCCTCAGAGCCCGTGCCCAGGGCTAGGGCACACAGCCCAGCCTGCCAATGTGGCTGGAAATCTCTGCCAAATATTCCCCAAATCATGGGTCTCAGTCTCCCAGCTGTACCCTCTTCCTAACCAGGGCGGGCAGGATACCAGCTCATGATACATGCATGGATGATGGGAGATAGATGATGGGTGGATGGATGGATGATGGATGGCCGGCTGGATGGATGGGTGATGGATAGATAGATGGATGCGTAGATGGATGATGGATGGGTAGACGGGTGATGATGGATGGATGGATGATGGTTGTCTCCTGCCCAGCTGAGGGCTGATAGATGCCTACATGGGCTGCCTACCCACTGTGGATACGGGGACGCTGAGCCCCACAAGGCCTTAAACAGCCTTGCCGAGTCCCCACACTCCCAGGACCCACCCTGGGATGTTGGGCACAGTCCCAGCTCCTCTGGTCCTGAGTGGATGACGGTGGGAGGTAAGTCAGGCTCCCTGACCGCGCTGTCCCACTGCCTTCCTGCCTTAGCTCAGGGTTGGTGGAGATCGAAAAGTGTACCTGACGCCTATGCCACGGGCCCACAGCGGTCACTTTTATGATGGAGTGGCGTTTCCCTCCTGCCCTGCCTGCAACCCACATTTTGTATAGATGCGATCGCTTGTAGGACAATGGGCAAAGCACTTACTAGGTGCTGGCCGCAGTCCTGGGGCATCCTATTAGAAGAAATCTAATTCTCGATCCCCTGTGGCTGGGTGGAGTCTTGCACATGGAAGCCCTGAATGTCAGGCACGATCTGCAGAAGGGCGAGCTGAGTCTTCACAGTGCAGCTGGTGAGGGCACATGGAGGGTGACAACTGTCAGCACCAGTGAGATAACCTAACTGCTGGAGCCAAACCAGCCTGTGCCAGCGGCTCCTCCTGGCACACACCAGGCCCTGGCAGAGAATGCAGCTCATGGGAGCCGAGCCTGGCAGGGAGCTCCTTGGAATTCACCGGAAACTCTGGGCACCAATTCGAGGTAAGCACCTAAATGAGGAAGGCCCCACGGGTTCCTGGGGCCTGTCTGCCACGCTGGCCTGTCACTCACCCTACATGCCAGGACCTGGGCCCATCCTGGGCTGCCCTTGGGCCCCAGGCGCTCTGCATTCAGGGTGAAGGTTTAGGGCACCCACACTGAGCTCCTCGGGTTCGGTGCTTGGAAGAAGGCAAAACCTGCCCGTGGTGCTTGGCAGGCTCCTGGTCACACAGCCGCAGTGTTGTCCCACAGGGCTCGCCTACTGCTTCCTCCACATGCCACTGTCTGGCATTTTCTCCCCACTATTGGTCCAGCACCAAGCACAATGACTGGCACCTGGTGAGCACTGAATGAATAAAAGAATGAATGATTGATGAAATTTTAAACTTTTTACATGTAACCATTTGCTGGCACTTTATTGTGTAAAGCTGTGATGAGCTCAGGGGGATCTGCCATAGCAACAGACATTCTTAATACCTCTTCATAATGGGGGCTCTTTGTTTTCACATGGCATCACCACAGGAGCTGGCACGGTGTCTGGATGTGTGTGCACCAGTGTATGTGCCTGTCTGTATGCGTGGAGTGTGTGTATGTGTGTGCACTGTGATATGTCCATGTCTGTATTGCAGGCATGTGTATACATGAGTGAGTGCACATGCACACCTACACACATGTGGTTGTATGTGTGACTGTGTGCGTGCATGCGCATATATACACACATCTGTGTATATGCATGCATGTATACACGTTACATGTGTGGTGCACGAGTGTGCCTGTGTGTGCATGTGTGCACACGTGTGTGCATAGCCGTCTGACCCACAAGGGCAGTGGCCTCGTGGGACTCCGAGGCTGTGTGAGTCACCTCCGCCTCGGGTAATTAATGCGGGAGCCCATGGCTTTGAACGCAGATAGCATCTAGATCAGCCAGTGATTGCATCTCCAGGTGGCTGAAGGGGAGGAAGCTGGACACATTCCGAGTGTGACTCCCGCTTTTGAGTGAGACACCCAGGCAATGTCAGCAGTGCTGTTGCTAATGAGGCAGCTGGCAACCAGTCTCAACCTGTGTCTTTGCCCATAAAAGATGAAAGCAGAGCTCCCTGTGAGGGATTGCACCCAGTGGCCCCAGGTCCTGCCTCTCCATCTGTGGCCGGGCCCAGGAGCTCTCAGTGGTGCTTGCCTTGGCGGGGACAGTGGCCTGGAAGGTCTTTCAACAGACCCTGCTCTAAGCACCCAGCTCTGGGCCGGGGCCCTGTTCTGCCACCACCTTGGACAGTGACGGTGCTGATAGGAACAGAGGGTACCTACGAAGCACTGGACTGTGCCAGGCTCTGTCAACAGACAAAGTGATCACTCTGTGTCACACGGCCCAGGAGGCAGACCAAGGTCAAAGCCAGCCTGCCTGATCCCAAAGTTCACGTCCTTCGGGATAAGAATGCCTCAGTCCTGACCTCAGAATGACCAGGTGGGCTCAGTCCGCACTTGACTGTTCTAACCGCTGTAGCTTCTCAGAGCAGTCTGCTCACAAGCAGCTCCTCTGATAGGAAAACACAGTCTCTGCAGTTAAAACAGTGCAGAATTAAATAATACAAAGGCCAATATGCAGAACATATCTCTGTGTCTGGAGAAGGGTAGATCAGGCTGCGGACGGCTCACAGAAAAATATTTCAAAGATCTCACTTTAAAGATCTCACCTAGGGGTAGCAAGCCAGTAGAATTACTAGGCCCAGACCCAGGAGAGGACAGAAGCCAAGGCCTGAGCCTACAATGGGAGCCACCTCTGCTCTGGCATCATTTACCCACATGCAGGAGGCAGCTAAGAGACTGAGCTGAGTCTCCCAAGACTAGAGAACAGGGGCCAGCTTCCACCCAATACAGGTGGACACACCAGAAAGTCCTCTGCTGCATGGGGGGACCCAGGAGGGCTGCATTCAGAGGGTGAGCAGAACCAGCCAGCACTTGTACGGCTTGCAACCTGGCTAGCAGTCACTCAGTGGCCCAGCAAACATCAAGCCCAGAAAGTATTTGACTGCAATCTCCAAATACTAGTGTCCACAGGCACTTAACAGAAGCAATTTTTAAAATCCTACATGGAAGAAAATAACATCATTTTCAGTTTCTAGTTATTTATTCATTTATTTAGGTGCTGGGGACCAAACTCAGGGCCTTGTGCTTGCTAGGCAAGCACTCTAACCACTGAGCTAAATCCCCAGCCCGAGCCTCTAGTTATTTTTTATGAATAGATTTTCAAACAAAATGTTCAGCATACATACAAAGATAACCATGCACACAAGGATACATAACCACATGAACAAAAACTGGCTCATAAAACAGAAAATAGAAACGGATGCTCAAAGACTCCAGAAATTGGAATGACCAAATAGAGATGTAAAAATGTAGAAAAGCTTAAAAATTTTGGCAGAAAACTGGGAACTATGAGAAGTGAATTTTACATATTTCAAATGCCACATGGAAATTATACAACTGACAAATTATAGTGACTTTACTTGTTTCCTGTTGCTGCTATAGCAAACTGCCACAAACTTAGAGGCTAAAAACTACAATTCATTCCCTTACTGTTCTGGAGGGCAGAAGTTAAACATGGGTCTCACTGGGCTAACATTGACATGTATGTCCACAGGTTGCTTTGTTCTGGGTCTCTGGGGGAGAATACATTTTCCTGAGTTTTCCAGCACATTCCTGCCCATGCTCCTTGGCCTGTGACCAATTTCCTACTCTCTCATAATGCAGGTGAAGCCACCCAGGTAATCCAGGAAAGCCTCCCTGTCTCAAGATTCTCAACTTAATCACACCTGCAAAGTCCTTTCTGCATGCCAGGTAACATACTCACTGATGCCCAGCCCAAATAGAATTAGTAAAGTGGAATACAGACAAAAACTTAATACACCCAGAAAGTTGCAAGGAGGAAGGATAACGGACATGGAGTACACAATGAGAGAGGTCAGCAGACTTTCAATCAGAGTCCCAGAAGGAAAGGAAAAGGAGATGAGAAAATGATATTTGGGACATACAGCTGGGACGTTTTCAAAACTGATCAAGTGTACCAATCTACAGATTCGAGATCAACAAAAATCAAACAGGATAAATCAAGGGAAATGTACAGCTAGATTCATATAGTGAAACCACAAAAAACTAATGCCAGAGAGAAAACATTAAAGCTGCCAAAGAAAAAGACACATTTCCTTCAGTGGACCCAGAAGAGGCCTGACAACCACAGCAAAGCCAGAGGCAGTGGAGGCTTCTTCTACTAGTGGTGATGGAAAAATACAATGAATATTTAAGTTTTTTTAAAAAATTATTATAGTAAAAAGCACACTTCCACTAATCCCCCTCAAAATACTCCCTCTCACTTCAAAAGTACTCATCCCATCATCTCTGCCACTTCCTGCAGCAGCTCTGGAGTCCTCTTTCCCAAGTGTCTCTAGTTGCGCTGTCCTGGCTGCCTCGATGTCCTAAACTGATTCAAAACATTTCCCCTTCATGGTCATTTTGAGTTTGGGGAGGAGCTGGAAGTCACATGGTGCCAGATTTGGAGAATAGGGTAGATGAGGACACAGTGTCGTGTTTTTATGAGCATGCTTTTCTGTTGGATGACTGAGCAGCAGCATTCACCCTGTTTTTGATCACACCTTGTAAAGATTCAAAAGATGACTCCAGGGCTGCTTGCAGCAAGTGCCAGGAATGATGAGTGTGTTTTAAACAAGGTGGACGGTTTTGGGAGAGATTCATGATGAAGTTTTTTCTATTGTTAATAAAATTTTTTAAATTTAAAATTCACCATATAAAGTCACTACCAACCCACAGTGGCCACTGACTGAACATGCCCTTGACGTGACCTTCACTCTACCTAGCATCTGGATGAGAAAATAGAGACCTTGATGTCCTATTCATTCCACAAACATTTATAGGGCTGTTCCACCATGCCAGGCACTGTCCTCTGCACCAGGCTAAGCAGACACAGAGAAGAAAGCATGGTATGTTGAGGGAGTCTGGTTTAGGAGTGGCTGCTGGGCTGGGCATGCAGATCAGTGGTGGAGCACTTGCCCAGCACATGCAGGGCCTTGGGTTCCATCCCTACTACCATGAAAAGAGAAAGAAAGAAGTGGCTGTTGGGAGCCCCTGCTGCCCTTGAGGGAAGGACTGCAGTGGGTGGGAGTCGCCCTGAGTGTGGGAAGCAGAGTACCAGGGAAGGAGCACAGTCAGTTCGAACCTGGTACGAGGGCCCCTGGGGAGGGTCCTGAGGAGCCTGGGGAGGATGTTTGTTCTGTATTTTGCCTAGAATTAGGAACACCATCTTGACCTTCTTTATAACTTCCTTGAGCACTCTCAATCAAAATTCAAATTATTTCTTAACACATTAAGCATGAGCAGGATTGGAGTGAGAGGAAGGGGGAAGCACTCCTGCTAAGGCCCAGGAATGTGGGAAGGTCCTGGAAGGCCAATGGCTACCGTGCCAAAGCAGGCTGGGGACAAGGGAGGCTCTGGACACCTGCCCGTGTGGTACCAGGCCCTGGGGATGCTGGTGTAGCCTCATCCCGGCCAACACACACTCGCTAGGTGGTGCATCCAGCATGGTAGGCAACAGGCCTGTCTGCTCCCCACAGCTGTGCGGCCATGCACAGAAATAACCACTTATCATGGATGGTGACAAAGACGCCCTCCCCACCAGGATCACAGAGCACTGGGGACTGTGGAGCCCCACAGAACAGGGGTGCTGTAGTCTCAGCACAAGGCTTGCCCTGTGAGGACAAAGGCTTCCATCTATGCCTGGCTGGGGGAGGGGACAGCCCACGCTTCCTGCCCAACACCTGTGGGAACCAGGCACCACGCCAGGTGTGGAAATGGAATACACATGCACTCAGATCAGGGCACCAGACACCGGGCGGCAGCTGTCCCCAGGAACCATGGATCTTCCTACTAATCTCCATCTCTAGTTCCTCCAGAACGATCACACATTGATTTTACACAAGGATTAAAAAGCTTTTCTCTGTCTGAGGCCCTGCCATGGCCCAAGTGGGGAGAGCAGAGGGAGCCAAGCAGGGGAACTAGCAAGGCAGGGGGCACACATCAGGGGTATGATGGGCATGGGGACTCCAGTATCTGACAGGGCATCTGGGGCCACCCACCACCACAGGCCACCAGGGAGAGTGACCACAGCTCCAGACACAATAGTGGGCCAGCTGGGCTCATGCCCAGAAGGTTTGGGACAAGGAGCATGTGCGCAGAACTGTCCTCGAGAAAATGGTCCCTGAGGAAGGGTGAGCAGCAGGGGCAGGGCACAGCAGAACCCCAGAGGATCACAGCTGCGGGCGGCTGGGAAGCGGTTCCAACAAGGAGATGCAAAAGGAGAGGGCTCCTGCAGTGCTCCGCCGGGCTGGAGCAAGGCCAGTAGAGTCTTGGGACACAGTCGGAAAATCCCTTCCTACCCGGGCAACAGAAAACTGCTCCTGCCTAGGTCCCCACAAAGCCACCTGCTGGCCACAGCACACATGGCCACAAACAGCCCCAAGGGGCCCTCGAAGCCCACAGGGCCCCTCCAGGCTGTGCTCTTTGTCTACATGGCGCTCTGGGCACGGTGCCACAGCCCAAGTCACTCAGGCCAGGGGTATGGCTGGGTCCTGGGGACCCAGCCACCTGCACCTGACGTGGCACCTCCCGGGGGAGCCCTCCTGGCCATGGAGCCCCCGGGACCCAGCTCTCCCCTGTGGTGATGTTCACCTGGTAGCCTGGCGTGTGTAGGCTGGCAAATCACAGGTGATTCATGTGGCTAATTTATTTATGACAATCAGGCTAAATTTAGGTTAATTACTTTTTAATCATTGTCTCGATAGTACAGGAAAATACTTGAAGCTAGTCCACAAACGTGGGTTGCCACTGGGGAAGCAGGTGCTATCTGATGGACCTAGAGCCAGCCGGCAGGGCGCAGCACAGGGAAGACGCCCAGGGGCTTCTGGGAGTGGACGGTGCGCAGCTGGTATGGGCTGTGCACCCTGAGCTTCCAGAGAGTGTGGTGTACATGCCGGTTCTCCACCCAGTTTCGTGGCCCCTCCTCCTGGAGCCCTGGTTCTTGCAAGTCCCCATGTGTGGGACCCGAGACCGGATGAGGCTCTCCTTGTGCCCAAGTGATCTGTGTGGCCACCACAGCCTCAGTCCCACTGCAGACTCCTCCCTCTCTGCCACCCTCTCTGTCCTTTTCCCCACTGCAGCAAAAACAAATGTTCCAGAAGGTGACTCTGGACCCCTGCACACTGCTGTTATTCTGGAACCACTCTGCCTTGGCCAGCACCTCACTTGCCTTCCCTGTGGGACTTCGGCCCTCCCCCACCATCCTGGCTGGAGGCCCCTCCCAGCCACTTCAGCCATCAGGCTGGAGAAGGCTGGGCCAGGGCAGCTCTCTACTGTACAAGGGCAGCACCACCAGCTGGGCACATCTGGTCCCCATGCCTTAAGCGCACCAGCCCTGCTACCTGGGGTGGCCCCTTCTTCCCTGGGTACCAAGCAGCAGTGCTGTCGCTGAAACCCCACCCTGAGCTCTGGAGGGCTCAGCTTGGGGTGGCCTTCTCCCAGGGACAGTGGTGGCCTCCTTCCCACTGTCCAGCCCCACCCAGCACGGCCCACGCCCATCTCCAGGCACCCACAGGGGCTCCTGTCCATCCCACTTCTTTGCATAGACTGTCAGCGATGGTAGGAATGTCAAGACGAGGCGCCCAGTCTGAGGGACACACATGCAGACGGCCAACAACAAAGCCAGGTGAGAGGCACCCAGAGCTGTCCTCACGGGGTAGAGGCATTGCATGAAGCCCAGTCTGTGTTGACTCCCTCCTTCTGGCCCCAGCCCTCCTTCAGGCGCTTGAGCAGCAGCAGCAGGAAGACTGCACCCCACATGGCGTGCTGAGTGACAGCTGTCCAGCACCCCAGGCCAGGCCAGCTTTGCACTGCAGAGGCCGGCAATGTACCCTTCACATCCTTCACACTGTAAAGGCAACACAGGTTGGCTCTAGGAGGCATCGGCACAAAATGAAGATGTCTGCCATTGCTGGGCTGTGCTGCTGACAAGGACAGGAACTGGTCCTGGACAAACACTGGATGAGCACTTAGGGGTCTGTCTACGGGCAACATGCCAGGGGACCTTACCTGTCAAAGTGGCCAGGGAGTGACTGGACCGTGGCGCGACAGACCCCTCAGTGGATTAATCCACTGATGTCCACAGCTGAGTGTGCTGTGAGGAGGGGGAGCTTGGTTGGAGGAAGGTCACTGGGACTTTGGGGGCTCCCAGCCGCCGTGACTGGAGCTGCTTTGCTCCACCATGTCCTCCTGCCATGATGTCTACCTCACCTCAAGCCCCAGCTGTGGAGCTAGCTGACCGTGTGTGTGGCAGACATTCTGTCCCAGGGTCCAGAAAGCTGTCCATATAGGCTGCCAAGACAGGTGAAGAGGAGGATGGCTGTGGTGTAAGACACAGTCCTCACAGCTGTCTTTCCGGGACAAGTCCCCGGGGTCCCCAGAGCTGGAACCCAGCACAGCAGAGCTGTTGCCCCAGGGATCTGCAGCCTGGAGCCAGCCACCAAGTGCCAGGGTGTGCAAGGAGAGCTCAGGGAGGGGCTGCTCGGAGATGGGACCTCATGTCCACGCCCAGTGTGAGCACAGGGGCAGTGACAGCAGTGGTCATGGGTGCCAGGCACACGGGAGTCCTGGCCAGGCCAGCACGAGGACTTAGCAGCTCCTCTGGGTCCTGCGGGCACCAGCTGATTGATACCCAGCATGGGCAGTGTGGGAACGGCACCCCCCAGCCCACATGCAGTCGGTATCCTTGAGAGCGAAAAGGAGGATGGAAGAGGAAAACACTGGATAATGAAAATTTCCAAATGTAAGCTCAGCAAGTCCTAAGCAAGGTAAATAAAACTCCAAGCACACACAGGCTGGTCATGGCCTCTGCTGAGGAGTGAAGAAAGCATCTCAAAAGCAGATGGAGAAAAGCAACACAGTTACACCAGGGAACTTCGACCCTGGGAGATCAGAATAAAACAGGACATCTTCACAGAGCTGAAAGGAAAAACCACGTAGCCAGAATCCTGGAATCGAGGCTGGAATGGAGCAGAGAGCTCTGGCCCCGGAGGAGCGGAGAGAGGGCTCCTCAGGCCAAGGGCAGCAGCGGGGTCCTGGGCCAGCAGGAAGCAGAGCCGAGTGTGGACAGGTGGACAGTTACCTGCAAGTCAGCTCATTCTTTCATTAAAAGACAGTTACCTGCTCACAGCAAAGTAATCACACTTGAAGATGGCATTGTCTGCATGTAGACGTGACAGATATAACCACAATAAAACAAAGCACAGGGGGTGGGAATGGAACTGAAAGGGCGGTGGGGGGTTGTTTACAATTTCAGACCAGAGTGAGGGAGGGAGGGTTCAAAGGAGGGGAGGTGGTAAAATGTGGACTCCATAAACCTGCAATGTAAGAACACACACTGTGAGCCCTAAGGCTGTCATTAGAATAGAAATCAGCATCGGCCAATGAGCTGATAGAGGCCTGCTGCAGCGTCACCATGTCCCCTCCAGAATCCTAATAGTGAAGACACCATGGCTGTATGAGGCCACTGAGGGTGGGCCTTTCAGAGTGACTCTGGAACAAGGCTCTTCCCCAGATCGGATTAGGACCCCATAAAGGAGCCTGCACAGCCCAGCTTGCTGGCCCTTCCTCCTCCTCCATGTAGGGACACAGCTCCTCCGGAGGGAGCAGCATCATGGGCCCACCTTGAAGGCCAAGAGCCTCTTCCCTCCCCAAAAGCGGAGGCTGCAGGGGAGGACCTTGGACTCCCCAGCCTCAAACTGAGAAAATAGATGACTGTTCTTTCTAAATCACCCAATCTGTGCTATTACAGCATCAGGAGCAGACGCAGACGAGGAAGAAGACAGAATTCTCACAGTATCTGCTAGACTTTGGTGCTGGCCAAGATGGAGTGAGCCCACCAGAACCTCTGTCCTTCACTGGACTCAACCACAGCCTCCAGAAGGAATACAGAAACGAGCAACCTGAGGACCTCGCACAGTGAACAGCGAGGACAGGTATTGGACAGAAGTTGAACACGAATGGTGACTCTCACTACGGCCAGACTGCACAGCAGCCTTCTTCTAGTTCTGACTCAGGTGGAGGAAGCAGCTGGGGTGCAGAACTGGCCAGCCAATGTTGAAAACAAAACCAGGGGGAACTGCCTGTTACCCAGAGGACCAGGTCGAGGGACAGCCACCCAGGACCTAGGGCCCCCGTCCTTCCTTCCCTTCATCTTCATCCCAGTCATTCAAGTCCAGCAGCCAGCGCAGGCCTGCTGCAGCCACAGCGCACCAGGGACCTGAGCCCCAAAAGGGGAACCCCATTTCTGGTTAGAGAAACTGGGAGAGGAGGCCGTGAATGCCCAAAAGTTATGAAGGAGAAACCTGTGTTATTTTTTTCCATTTTCATTTCTCCTTCACTCTGCAGGCAGCTGCATTTTGTGCTGAACTGTGAGGCTCCACAGGAGGCAAAAATTCTGAAAGAGTTCCAAAGTCTGGCTGGAGAAAGTGGAGGATCAGAGGAGAGAGGAACAGAACCAGGAGATACGCATACGCATGTGCACACGCATGTAGGTACATATGTGTCTGCATACGCCTGTATTGTATGTCTATACATTGGCTTTCCACACCCACAGGCTCCCCCGCACACTGAACCACCATGGATCAAAAACACGGGAAAAACTCTGCATTTGTCTGGAACACACATGTATCTTTTTTCTTGTCACTGTTTCCTGAACGCCCCACTGAAACTGTTGTATACACAGCACTCGCATCATATCAGGTATGGTAAGTTGCCTAGAGAAGACTGAAAGCAAAGGGAGGACAAGGGAAGGTTCCCTGAGACTCTGCCCCACCCTCAGTAAGGGACTTGAACCTCCATGGATTCTGGTGTTGCAGGCACCAGTCGCCTGTGAGACCAAGGGATGACTATTACATACGCAGGGGAGGGGAACTGCCACGTGCAATTGGGAGCCCAAGTCCTGTAAGCTAGAGACCCAGAGGTGCTGGAGGTGTGGATCGGGCTGGGCCCGAAGGCCTGCACAGCAGGTGGGCAGGTGGCCAAGGGCAGGAGGTGATGGTGCCCAGCTCCAGGACAGCTTCTCTGCCCCCACCACCTTCCCGTTCTCTCCAGGTCTCAGCACATCGATGGTGGCCATGCGCATACTGGTAAGGGGCGGTCGTCTTAGCCACCCGCTGGACGTAGGTCTCTCCCGGAAACATCCTCTCAGACACACCCAAGACATCTGCTTTTCCAGGTACTGGCAGCTCTCTGCCAGTCAGGCTGGTACAGAGAATGAGCCACACCTGCCTGCCCAAATGCCACCACATCAGATTGAACAGATAACTTCACTGCAACCCAGAAACTTGAACACGGTTCCCACTGAGGAATCCAGACGTGCGCCTTAGTGTTTCTTAAAAGAGGAAAGAGGCATGATCGTGCTGACATGCGGCGGGGCGGTGGGCTCAGGGGTAGGGCCTTGCAGAGCCCTGCAACATAGCAGGAGTCACTGTGACCAGGAATGGGGGGACAACGGGGACCCGCCCTGTCCAGGGACACAGCACAGTGGGCTGGGAAGGGCACGTGGCACTTTCGCCTGGCCCTGGGGACTCCACAGACCAACCCAGGAGCAGCCGGCCTAGGTCATGTGCCTGCCCTGACCGCAGCCGTCAGGCCTCAGGTTCTCACGGTGGGAGGAAGACGCAGCACAGCCCCAGAGTGGGCGTGGCGTGGGCCACTCTGGGTTGCACCTGTAGGGGCGTCGGTTGGCCTTGCTCTACCCATGCCCACCACCCCCACACGAGCACCAGGCCCAGGAGCCCCAGGCCCAGGGGCAGCTCCCATCACTTGCCCAGGCTCCCTCCACAGTGGCCAGGGATGAGGCAACTGGCTGGCCCTTGTGGCAGCCCAGGTGTGTGAGGGGAGAGAGAGACAGAGATGGAGAAACTGGCTGCACAAAAGGGCTAAGTGCCTTCCCGGACGCTCAAAGATTCCCAGGGGTGCGGGCGCGGGCGCGCGCGCGCGCACACACACACACACACACACACGTGTGCGCGCGCGTGTGCATGCACACCCGCACAGATGGCAGGGCTCAGAACTGGGAAGGGCCCACGGGTGTGGAGACCACAGTGCAGCCCAGCCTCTGCCTCACCGCCCCGCCAGGTGGAACTTGTCCAACAGGGAAAACCCGTGAGAACTCAGTCCGCTCTGCCCTCCGCTGAGGCTGTTTCATGTGGTTCCAGCGACCTGGCACATCACCAGGATTTCAAAGACCCATCAGCAAAGGACAATCCTCATGTCTCCGGTTCCCCTGAACCAGCTCCAACGTCAGGCCCTCTGCCAGAAGGCTACAGGCGCCACGCACACGCGCACGCATGCAGGCCTGGGAGGAGCGGCACAGCCGTCCCCACCGGCCTTCCAGCACCCCAGCCGATGCGGCACCAGCGGCCACAATGCTCCCTGACCCCTCCTGTCCGGCACACCTGCAGCAACCCTCTGGGAGGTTGATGGGACTGGAGGACAGCTGAGGGCTCAGGCGTATGCTGGACTGGGAGGGCCCCCGGCGAGAGCGGCATGCTGGGAGGGCTGCTGCCCCCTCCCAGCTGCAGGGGCTGATGTTCCTGTCTTCACAGGCGTTTCTCAGACCAGCAAGGCACCTGGCTTGTCAGGCTGGGTCCCAGGTATCCCCTAGCCCCTTATACTCAGCACAGCACAGGGCCATCTCACTCACAGCCACCAGGCAGCAGGGAACCACAGGAACAAGGCCCCGTCTCAGTCTCTGCCCATGGGGCAGGACCCCACACGCACCTTCCTCCCTCCCTCTCTTCCTTCCTTGAGCTTCCTGAGGCTGGCCTCACCTCCTCGGTGAGGCTCTGCCCACTCCCAGCCAAGTGTGCCCACAGGACGCCCCTGGCGGTGCCCTGGGCAGCTTCCACGCTCTTGGGCAGTACGGGCTCCCCACCACTGACACAACCCCTTGCCACAGCCTGGCCCTACCTGGACAGTGCAAGCTGGGTGCCGGCACCTGGGGGCGCTCAAAGTAATGCTTGTGCCAGCCAATGCTCAGAGCACAGCAGCTTGCCAAGCACAGGTCAGTGCTGGGCGTGGCGGTACCAGTGCAGAGAGACCCCAGCTGCTCACCGCCCGCCCTCACCCCGTCAGGCTGTGCCCTGCATCTGCTGCCCCCACCCTCTGCACACCTATTCACAGCACCTTCCCTCCCTGGTGGCACAGGACACCCTGCACCCCACACTGGAGTCCTGGGCTCCACGGAGGAAAATTGAAACAGAACCTCCTGATATGCTCCCACCGTGCAACCCTCCAAGTGTGCTGGAGGCACCACATCTGGGAGCTGGGGACAGGAGTTCCCTGTCCCCCACACCTCCACCCCATCACCAGAGGATGCCATGCTGTCTCCAGCTCCGGGCCGAAATCCACACCATGCATTAGGGAAACAGGTTCTTTCCTGTGTCACCCTAGCTTCACCTGAAACAGGAAGTCTAGCCCTGGAGGAAATCTTGAGTGTAGAAGCAAGCTACGATGTGTGTCCACATTCTCCCATGGACAGAAACAGCAGTGTGTGGCGGCGCTGATATGGACAGAATTCCTGTATTCGGAGTTCACGAACACTGGCCCTGTTCCTCACCCCTGAAGGAGCTGGCATGGCCACCATCCTGCTGCCCAGACAGGAAATTTCAGGAAAAGGATCTGTGTAAGGTGATATGGCACTGGGGTCTAGGCTGCATGGGGCGGGGCATGGTGGGATGAGTGAGTTACACAGAAGTGCCAGGAGGGGACACATCTGTCCCTCCAGCCCCGGACAACTGGCTCCAGATGTCAGGCCTGCTATAGCCAGAGGTGTGGGAACAGGAGCAAAGAGGGGCACAAGGCAAAGGGCCTTCCAAGGGGAGCTCTGCTGGCACCAGGACTGGGGACCAGCACACGGCCAGGGGCAGGGACAGTGGCTACTCTGGAGCAGGGTGGCCAGGGACAGGGAAGACCCTGCAGGGCCACTTCTCCTTGAGATGTGGAAGCTGGCCTGGCAGCACTGGACAGTGGGCACAGGACAGCAGTAGGCAGAGAGGAGCTTCTGACCTGTACTGAGAGTAGGCTGAGTTCTATGAGGAATTGTGGGTGAGAGAACAGGGCTGTCTCCAAAAAACAGAACCACCTAATGCACACAGGAGCAACCTGGAAGAAGCCAAAGCTGGTGTAGAAAGCCAGGGAGCTGGAGCCAAGGTCTAAGGGGAGCTGGAGCTACTCTTAGAGGGAAACCAAGGATGACATTCAATCAGACAGATCGAACTGTTGCAGAAAACCAGCACAGCTCACTAAACAGCAAGATTAGAGCAGATTTAGCAGTAACTGCGGCTTCACAGAAGGATTAGGATAAACCAGAGGAACCTTAATAGATTCAGTGAGAGGATAGCAGAACTCTCCCATGTCCATGTTCAGCCTCCTGCATCCTGCTACAGCCCCCAACAGAGAACCCTGAGAGCTCCCGAGAGACCAGAGAACACAGAAGAAAGGTCACAAGATGAAAGGAGCAACCTTTTTAGGCAAGCACAAGTCTGCAGCAGCAGCTCTTGCAAAGATGACCCTGGTGCCCGGGGGGAGCAGTGTGGTCACACGCAGCTACATACAGTGTAGGAAAAGCAGCTGCCACAGCTCCAGTCAACTTGGGGCTGGCAAGCACGCTAAGATTCCCACACAATTATACAAGACACAACCAAGAAAAACACAACAGAGAAGAGGGAGAATATAGAACTTTACTTTATAACACAGTGAATAAATTCCACCACAGAAGAGGGATGACAACATGGGATTTTTTTCATTTAATAAATATAAATGAATAAAAATACTTTGTTTTGTAAAGAGATAGCCTCTCTTCCTCCTCCCACAGAAGCCTAGAGGTGACCATGTTCCGCTGTGGCTGGTCTGTAGGTGTGGCCGGTCTGCAGGTGTGGCCACCACGCCCCAGCCCACCCACGCACAGACTACTTCTCAACCTACAGAGGGCCACGTCTCCTTCACGCCTGCAAATATGATGTAGGTATAATACCCTCCTTCTCCACCTGCCCCAGACCAAGTCTCCACGCTGAATTCCAAACTGTGAGCAACTTGGACAGGACTTGCTCTCACCACGAGGTGGGAGGCCCCGGTGAAAGGCAACGGTCTGCTGGCCACATCAGCAACAGGGAGGAAAGGGCAACATGTCTCACACGCTGTCTCTTATTTTAAAAATAGAAACTCCCATTTAAATTGAACCTGTCTGGAGACGCCAGGTGTTTGCTCCTGCATGAGACAGGTCTGTTATTGCTTGTACGAGCCTCCTCCAGGCACTGTACTGCGCAGCCCTGCCCGCTGGCAGGGACACTCGGAACACATCAAAGTCACAGATCGCCACACGTCCCCTCTGTGGCCCCGGGCCCACTCAGCCGGCTTCCTGGTGCAATCGCAATGTGCAGGGCAGAACCCTGGAGCTTCTCAGCTTTAGATCAGAAAGGGAAAACTTTTGCAGGATCCAGGAGGAAACATCACTAAAACTTCAAAGCTCTTCTCAAGCTTGCTCTCTAGCACAGTGCCAGTAACGAGGACCTGAATGCAAACCCCTGAAATGTGACCAGGAGAAGCCATTGGTTTTGTGGCCAGCAGTAATCTTGTGTTCTATGTCCCTGTTCCTCACGGACGCACTTCCAGAGCGTCTCCCAGAAAGACGTCTAAGTATGAGAAAGCAGCAGCAGCTGTGAGAAAAAGCCCTGCCAGTAAGTACCAGGTGAGAAGGGAAGTGATGGGCACCTCCCAGGGCACACGGGACCAGGCACCCACAAGCAGCCTGCAGTCCTACCCACTGATTCCCCCAAGGCCACACATCTTCAGAAGGAGCCTCACTGGTGTCTCGTGGGCCCAGAGGTCCACCTGTGCCCCGGGAGGGGAGGGCAGTTGCAGGGCACGCTGCTGGAGGAAGGAGAGGTAGTAACGACAGGGCAAACGGCCAACCTGGGCAACCCTGGAGAAGGGACCCTGGGACACTGCAGCAAGCATCATGATTCTACGGGTCCCAGGGAGAAGCCTGTCTGGGTGGAAAGGTAAGAGACAACGGGCTGTGGTTCTGTAAGCTGCCTGTTTTGGTGCCAGCATGGGCAGCACTGCCACCAAGTGTCTGCAGAAGCACGCTGGAACTGCTCTGTGGTGTGTGCACGTGTAAGGCGCAGCCTCAAAGCCCCAGGGACTTCTGCACAATCTGCTTGGCAATCTTGTAAAACTGCTCGCGGTCGTCCCGCCACATTTTAGAAGCATCCACATTGGCGCCACTCTCGTCGTTGGGTTCTGGAAGACAAGGGAAGGCCCTGAATGTGAAAAGGAGCCTGCGTGGGCAGCCTGGTGAGGACAGCCTTTCCCCCAAACGCATGGGGACCCTTAGATGTTCCGAGGACTCGCAGGCCCTTCTTGCCTGTCCCTGCAGGGAGGCCAAGACTGGCGTGAGGGCAGAAACTGGGAAGGCACACAACTTCCACAGCTGGCTACTGGGACAGCAGCTCCTACTGCTGGAGACACGGCAGCTCAACTGGTGGGTGGTCACTTGTCCCCCGGACCCTAAATTCTGGATTCCTCTATATTCCTGACCCTGGCCCTCAGATAAGAAACGTGCACCCCACATACCAGTGAGAAGGAGTCTGACAGCCTGCATGCTCAGCGCCCCCCTAAAGCCCCAAATCTTGGCTGGGTTCCACAAGGCTGCCGACTGCCGGCCCACAAGGCCGGGATCCTTCAGTCACACCACCTGTCGAATGCTGCAGGCAGTCTTTCTGGGGCACAACCGATGACATCATGCCCATTGGAATGTCCACAGATGTCAGGGCCACCTGCCTTGCTCACTTCTGGAAGGCCCCCTCCTCCAGCGTTGACTCCTGCTTTATGGCAGGCAGTGGCCTGCACCTCCTGCTGTCCTCAAACTTATCCCAGGAAATGGTCTGTGAGCCTGTGTGCTTTACCATATTGGCCTTTAGCTGCTGGTAGATTTGGAAAGTTCCCCTAAGATGAGGAACTTCAAAGTGTGGGACTCTGTCACACTGAGCTTTGTAACCCCAGTGTAGTGTGAAACATACAGTAGGACCCCAATAAATACCTGCTGAATGAACAAGATGCCCAAGGGTTAGAGAATGGTTCATCATGGTCCACAGCGTGCTGTGTAACACTAGACTGTCTTTAGAATTTATAACTATAGGAAGTGTGTTTGCATTTGGAAAAGTGGAGACAAGTAGCACTACGTTATAATATACACTGATTAATTACAAAGAAATAAAACCCAGACAAGGTTGCATGAGGGACAGGAGCCAGTGACACAAGGGCCGGGCCATGGGGCCGTCCTACCTGCCAACATGCTCACGACTGACAGCAGGATCTTCTCCACGCTCTGCACAGGGCTCCACCTCTCGGCGCTGCTCTCATAGCCCATGGGGTCGTCACCCGGTGCATGGAGGATGGAGATGCAGACTCTGCCGTCGGGATAGACTGCAAGGGCCAGAGGCAGCCAGATGAGCCCGGCATGGTGCCCTGGGCAACAGAATGCTGGGGCAGGTTCCACAGGTAGAAAACAAGGGTACAGACAGGACTCCAGCTATCTGCAGAGCTGGAAAAAGCCAGGGCCTGAACGGCACAGTTCGCATCTGCACCATCTGGGTGCAGCCCGTAAGCTGGTGCCCAGCCTGCCTAGGCCTCAGAGACCACTGCTCTTGCACTGATAGGGACTTCAAGCCAGCCTGTCTAGCTTTGACCAGTTGTAGAAGGATTCCACCTTGTTTTTTTTTCTTTTTTGGGGGGTTTTTTGAGATAGGGGCTTGATGAGCAGTTCAACCTGGCCTTGAACAATGTAGCCACAGCTGGCCTCAAACTCACGACGATCCTCCTGCCCCGGCCTCCTGAGTGCTGGGATTAAAGCCATGCACCACCATGCCCAGCTTTACCTTCTAAAGGATGTCCTTAAGCATTATCTCTAAAAGGCTGTGAGAGAAAGATAATCTGGCAGATATTCCACTAAAATCTGGATTATTCAAAATGTTTTTCAGAGCCAGATTTTGTGGACATTGATCTAACCCCTCCCCACCAGGCGCCTGTGCTAACAAGACCCTGCAGCAGGAAGGGAAGCCAGTTTCCACGGCGCAGCGCCTACTGGTAAGTTAGGTGCATCTGTTACTATCTCACATCTGCCTGGGAAACTTCCGGGTAAACTCAATTGTAAAATTATAAAAAGTCACTGAGGTAGCAGACAACAATTCAAAATAAACATATTTAATTCACTTTAACTCATGAATTCAGAACCCAAACAGCCTTTTCTTTGGTGCCTGCCCCCTTGGCTTCCCTACCTGCCCACAACTCTCATTACGGAAGAAGCCAGGTGGACGCTTGTCCTGGACCTCGCTGTCTACAGTTCACATGTGGAATCCGGGCACCAGAGCTCTCGGGACGAGGCTGGCAGCTGCAGGACCCGCAGGCACGAGGAAGTTCTCAATTCAGCATCACCCCCTTGTGGTGATGTACACTGTGGTGACACTGCAACACCCCAGAGACACCCAAAAGCAGGGTGCCCTCGACACTGGCCCTTTCTTTCTTTCTCATCAACTGCACTTCCTCCCAGAGTACTCCTGTATCAGCGCCTGCACTCGGGCTTCCTCCCGCGTGCCCACTGCCTATACCGCAGCAGCCCTTCTGGGATCGCAGGTCATGCAGCTCCAGCACCCCTACTGACCCCTCAAAGGACAGGGATGGCCCTGTTCCCGGGAGGAGATCAACTCTTAATGCTGACCTTGGGCCACAGCCAGCCTGGCCCTGCTCCTCTGGCCTCGCTCCAGAACAGACCCTGCACCCCCAGCACAGCCACCCACAAAGCTGGAGACCCTGCCTCTCCCTGAAGGCAGCAGCTCACACCACCCAGCAGGGTGCCCTGGCCCTCCGTGTGGCTTGGTATTAACCCCTGAGGCACCCGCAGCAGCGTCACCCTATCCTCAGACGCACAGCGTCACCACCACACTCAGCAGCACCAGCAGGGGTCCTGAATGACTCCTTATAAGTTTTTACTGACTGACCAACTTTTGTGATATTGTAGACCTGCAGAATAGTTCTCAAAATTCACTTTTACAAAATAAAAATATCTATTTACAGTTAAGGCAAAATTTAAAAGCCATTTAATATAAATTTAAAAGCTATTTAATTATCTGAACATTAGAAATATTTTTCGGGGGTGTAGCTGAGTGGTAGAATGCTTGCTTAGTACACACAAGGCCCTAGATTCCATCCTCAGCACAGCAAAAAATAATTATTCTCTGTTGTTGAAAGCCTATAATGATTCCAATTTTTCTACCATTAAAAACACACTCTGATGAGGCCAGCATAGCCCGCTGAGCACATGCCAGGCCTAAAACTTCTTAACAACTACTGAGGCAGGACGGCTGGGGTGACGGCAGCCAGGGTTTTGGGTTTCTATTTTCCTTTACCCACATTAAGCTGACCTTTGCCTCTGAAACTCTGGTGTAGCGCCATTACTCTGCCACAGTTCGAAACCTTAGAAACTTGTCTTAGAAGGCTACGTTGTGACACACTGCACTCCACGGGGGTGGTGTGACACAGAGGCCATCACAGGGACAAAGAACCAGCAATCCCCTGGGCCCTTAACCTGTCACTCATCAAAAGCATGGTTTGTGCTCTCTTCTGAGGCAGACAGGGACTTAAAAGTGGTTTTTGCTAAAAACTACGACTCTCCATGGGCCTCCAGAAGCTCAACAGGTAAGCCGAAGTGGAACAAAGCTTGATCCTCATTCTGTGAAACTCTGGGCCAGAGCCTCGGTTCCACACACAGGCATGTTGTCATGAAGGGAATGTCTGTCTAAAGGCTGGCGAGACTGGGACTGAGACGATGGCCAGCTGGACCCTTGACAGCCGGCCTCCTGCTGCTGTGGGCGGCCAGTCTGACCCCGGCCAGGACAAGTCCCACTCCTCAAGCTGGAGCCCAAGCCCTGTGCACAGACTGTCCTTGTGACAAACCGCTGGACTTCTGTCAGAGCTGGGCGCCGCCACTACTTGCTCCAGTTACCATTTCCACCGCCACTAAAGCAGGGCCTATGACCCATGTGCAGAAGCACTCACTGTTGGGGTGAAACATCTCGCAGGTAAAGCGCATCTTCGGAGGACTCAGCGGGTAATCCAGGGGGAAACTCAGGATGGCAGGAAAAACACCAAACTCAAAACAGGTGTCTTCAGGGCCCCTGGAAGACAGGGAGTAGGTAGAAGGAGCTCCAGTACACTCTGCAATGTCAACCACAATTCTCGGGGACAGGACACTCCTCCCATGTCTAAATGCTTGTGAAATGATGAAATAATCGCGGACCTCCTCTCTGAATGGCAAGCACACCTCTCTCGGCCCTGCCAGCTGCTGTCAACCTCAGGCAGGGCAGAGACCAGGGCACACTCACAAAGGCGGCAGGTGGCAGCAGGGCCCAGGAGGGAGTCTGGCCCTGGACAGGTGGAGCAGCCACGTGTGAGGGCAGAGGTCACTAGATCGGTGGTACTTAAACAAATGCAGGGTGAAAAGGTATAGTCAAAGGCTAATTTAACATTTTGAACATGTCTAAGAAGTGACTTTTGTAACCTTGTTTAAGAAGCAAGTAACAGGCTGGGGATTTAGCTCAGTGCTCAGAGTGTCTGCCTCACAAGCCCAAGGCCCTGAGTTCGATCCCCAGCACAACAACAAACAAAACAAAACAAAAAAACCAAGAAGCAGGTAACACTCTGTGAGGCTGAGGTAGGAAGACTGTAAATTTTAGCCCAGCCTGGGCAACTCAGAAACTTAGCAAGACCCTGTTTCAAAATAAAAAAGGGACGGGGATGGAGTTCAATGTAAAGGCCCTGGCACAGGAAGGAAGGAAGATAGGAAGGAGAAGAGAAGTGAAGCAAAGAAGGAGCAGGAGCAGCAGCAGCAGAAGAGCACATGCCATACCTGGGGTGCAAAAGGCTTGGCTGTAAGCACCCATCAACCCCACCCATACCGTGGTGCCACCCAGGCCACAGCCCTTGCCAACACACGCAAGCCACCCCAGGAACCACTGTCCTCACATGCCAATGGCAGCAACAGACCACAGCAGCTCAGAAGTCTGCTCGAGGGTTAAAGCCCTCTATGGTGGCCAGGACCCGATGGGCAGCAGGAGAGAGGAAGAGTGATGGCCACCAGCCTGCATCTGAGGGGAGGCCAACCCCCTCGCGACTGTAGAATTGAGCTGTGGTATAGATCTAGAAAGTCCCCAAAAGTCTCCCATGTCCAGAACAGGGGCTTCTGGAAGGCACTGGGTCACGGGAGGCTGTACAGAACAGTGCACACATCCACTGATGAGTTCAGGGCTGAATGTGCTGTTAGTGCCGGGCTTGGCTGCAGGCGGTCACTGAGAGGGTGAACTGGAGGGGTGTGTTCTGGCCCCCAGCTGCTCTTCTGCTCATGTGCGCATGTGTCTGTGTGTCTCTCTCTCCCCTTCCTTACCGCCACGGGTTGAGCAGCCCCCACCAGGGTCCCACACTGTGCCACTTCTGCCTTGGGGTCAGCTGACCACACACTGAGCTCTCTGAAACGTGAGCCAAAAGAAACTTCTCGTCCTTTACATTGCTGCCATCAGGTACTTTGTCCCACTGACAGGGAAGTGACTGATATGGTATGCATCAGAGTAGTTTTAAAGACCTTGGACAATCTTTATTATGTGAATTTAATAATAATGCAGAACTGCCCCCCAACCGCTAGATAATGGAGGAGGAAAAATCACTGTTGACACATGCCTATAATCACTGCACTTGGAAGGCTGAGGCAAGAGGAATGCCACAAGTTCAAGGCCAGGCTCTACACGGAGAGACCCTGGCTCAAAAGAACCAAAAAAAATATAAGCCAACACTCAATCAACCACTGTGAGAACACCCAGCCCAGGGACAAAGTAGAAAGAAAGAAACCATATGGGAGCTCAGACCCTTCACAGGCAGCTCTGCTTCCTCAAAGAACCTCAGTGGGGACCCAGACCTGGATGCCTACAAGGATCCACAAGCACTACCCAAGTGAGCCCAAGAAATGGCCCAGGAAAAACAATTCGAAAACAATGATTCAAGTGGTAAAGCACTTGCCTAGCAAGTACAAGGCCCTGAATTCGATGCTCAGTACCCCCTCAAAACCCAAAAGAGAACAAAACAATGATCCTGAAATTATCTGCACTTTGAACAACAGATTTTTTTAGAAGTACAAACTCATTTAAAATTTTGATGTAGGGGCTGGGAATTTAGGTCAGTGGTTAGAGCACTTGCCTAGGAAGCACAAGGCCCTGAGTTCGATCCCCAACAACCCCCGCAAAAACAACAACAACAACAACAACAAACTTGATGCAATTATTCTGGTTCAGTTAAATTAACAAATTTAGCAAAATATTCATTACCACAATTAAGGAGGGGCTGGGGATTTAGCTCAGTGGTTAGAGCACCTGCCTAGCAAACGCAAGGCCCTGAGTTTGATCCCTAGGACCAAAAAAACAGCACAATTAAGGGAAGAAGACAATGGAAAGCTCTTATTTCCCTTTGGCAGTGACACTCAGGGCTTCACAAGCACTATGTGGTGTTTGATACAGCACTTCTTTTCACTCTAAGAGACTAATCTTGACTCTGAAAACTGTGCCCTGCTACTTTTCGGGCAAACAACAGTGAACGGTGCCTCGGTTTAGAGGAGCAAACTGCATGACAGCACCAGAGCCTGACAGGAGACCGGGGCAAGGGCCAGGAGGCGAGCCGCTGAGGTGAGAGGGTGGCAAGGAGGCCTTGCTAAGGCGCTGCAGTGTGTCACAGGCCACGGCCGCTTGGCAGGGGTGCTCCAGCCTCACTCACTCCACCATTCCTGCGTGGCCAGAGTGGCCTCTCCCTGACACAAGGCCAGCACAAGCCTCGTACAAGAGGCCCGCAGCCCTCCCGAGCAGCATGTCTTGCACCAGGGCTCACAGAGAGGGACAAGTGTCCCTTGTCAGCACTCTCGACCACCTCCTGACTGCTGCAGCCACTGCTGCTGGGCAAAGCTGGGAAACCCAAGGACTCACTGGCTAAGTCAAGTCCTGCACCAGTCCTCTCCTGGAACCAGGACCAGAACACAGTTCCAACTGTGAGGACAGAAGGCTGGGCAGACAAAGCCTGTCTTTAGAAGTTACCGTTACCCTGCGAAGAATGTTTCCAGGCCTCGAGACTGCTAGCATCTCTGAGTCTAGAATCAGAAAAAATGCAGGGCAGCATCTTTGGAATGAGCCACAAGGTATTTGCCCAACACTTGGATTAACAGTCCTTTGTTTCTCATAATGGGGCTTTCTTTAAAATGAAAGGACGACACCCACTGGGGCTGTGGCCTGGCGAGCGTGTAACCGAAGTGCACCCATCTCCAATAACAAAGCTACCTAGGAATGCTGGGCTCACTACCAGTCCCAACCGACAGGTTTCCCTCTGTTCTCAGGTCCTGTGGTCCTGGGACAAGTGTCAGCTGACAGGGGTGTAGTGGCATGCCTGCTGACAAGGGGACACCATCTAAAGGATTCCTGCCCACACACAGACGAGCAAGCGCTGCCTTGGATGAGCTGCTGCCACACTTCTAGACCACTTCGCCTTTCACAGAAGACGACCCTGTCTCAAGAACCTCAGAGGGAAGAAAAGCAAGGAAGGAAACAAAACAGATCTCTCCAAAACAACTATGACTTCCCAGAGGCCACAAAGACTTCCTGTCTTACTGATGCCAAAGCAGCCTAGCTTATTCAGAGCTGCAGAAGGAGCGCGAGCTGCACACTACAGCAAGGCACCAGGCCAGATGCACCCTGTGCACAACCCGTCTGAAGTCTCTCACTCCGACTGTGGTTGAGAAGTGAAGGAGGGCGACACCCAACAGTGACTGGCAGTCCTTGCCCATCTCATCCCCAAGCCGCCTGCCCCTGCCATCTTGACCGCAAGCTCACAGCACACCAGCGAACGTCAGGCTGGCTCGCTTGTCTTATGAGCCACACTCGGGCAAACTGCCCTCAGCTCCTTGCTTTTTAATGCCAGGGCAGGAGTCAGGGTGGCCAAGCGACAGGCTGCCGGGGATGTGCCACACCTGTGGGCACCTGACCCTAGTGCAGGCAGGTACTGTCTTCTTTAAGCACGGCCCAGCAAAGGACAGGATGTCTCTGACATGTGCGTACAGCAAGTACCAAACAGCGGAAACTGTAAATGCACTCATTAGCGCTCAGAACCTGAACTACATCCCTAAGTACACCTGTTCCCAGGCAGAACCCTGCAAAGTGCACAGAAGCGGGCAAGGTGCTTCCATACCTGCACATGGCCTACAGAACCCGCCCGCAGCATGCAGCCCCCAGTGTCTGCTGCCTGTGAGACGGGGGCGCACAATCCCAGGCTGGGCCACCTGCTCGCCCAGCAGGGCTGCATGGGGTCACAGAGTCAGGCAGGGGGCATTAATCAGACACCGGCCAGGGAGGCTCCTGCTCCCACTGTGTGACACCCTCCAGGCAAGGGACATCATAGAGGCTGTGACCTGGAGAAAGCCCCGCCTGCATCTCAGCTGAGACAGCACTCAGATGAACAGTGTGGCCCTCTGTTTCTTATATACTGTTCCAAGGCCCCCAGGCGATTCACGTGGATCACAATGCTAAGAGCTACAGGGGACAGGAGGGCGTCTCCATTTCAGGATACAGTGGCAGTAACAAACAAAAGCTCTATTTCATTATCATTTTCATCATTAAATCTGCACCCTATCACGGTCACACCCTAATTACTTTTTGCAACAGAGACATGCCTGAAAAACTTTCAAATATATTTGAACTATACTTAACTATATTTAGAGCACACTAATCGAGTTCATCAGTTATAAGAACTTACAGTGAATTCCAACAATCACTTTTCTAATACACACTTTGACTTCATTTAACCAGCAAAACATGCCGTGTTGGAGAAGTGCATAAAGTGAAGAGCAACACCTCCCTCACCCGCCCCACCTGCATTAGCTCCCTGAGGACTTCCAGACTCTCCTCCATGTGTGCAGACATGCAAACCTCACTGATGAAACTGGGTATTTTAAAGTTATATCACAGAATTGCCCAGATCTGGAAATACCTAAATAAAGGGAGAGACTATGCTCACGAACTGGTGCACTTAGTGTTGTTAAGGTGGTCATGTCCCCTCACACTGCTCTCGAGGTCCAACAAAACCTCTCCCTGAGATGCCAGCAGGTGTCGGATCCCAGGCTACATCCAGAAATGCACAGCACCTGGAACAGCCTCAACAGTCTGGAACAAGGGCTGGGGATTTAGCTCAGTGGTTAGTGTGTTTGCCTCGCAAGCATGAGGCCCTGAGTTCGATTCCTGGTACCACAAAAAAAAAAAAAAAAAAAAAAAAACAGTCTGGAACAAGAACAACACAGCCGGAAGGCCTAATGTTCCCCAAAAGCAGTGTGGTACGAGCAGAAGGCAGGCCACACACAGGTCAATGGAACAGAATTTAGAGTCCAGAAAGAAACCCTTGCGTTTATGGCCCACTTATTTTCGACAAAGATGCCTGGGTTATCCAACAGGGAAGGGGCTGTCTTCTTAGCGAAGGATGCAGACAACTGGCTGTTCACACGGAAAAGGATGACGGGAGACTCCAAAGACCTCAGTGCAGAGAGCTACAAACCATCACACTTCAAAAGGAAAGTTCTGTAACCTTGGGTTATATATGATACCAAAAGCATGATCCATTTTAAAACAAAACTGCTAAACTGTACATCATGAAAAATAACAACTTTTTAGTTTCAAAAGACTCCATTAAAAAAATAAAAAGGAAAGCTGCAGACTGGCAAATATTTTAAAATCATGTATCTAACAAAGAACTTGCATTCAGAATACATTTTACCAAGGAAGATACATGAGTAGGTATTAAGTCCATGAAAAGATGACCGACCACAGTCACTAGGGAAACATGACAGCATTTCCCACCCACTAGGACAGCTCTGACAGATGACAGCAAGTGCTGGGGACAGGTGGGTAAATGAGACCCACGTCCTCTGCTGGCAGGGTGAACCACAGTGAGTGGCTTTAGAAGACAGTTTGGTAGCTTCTTAGGAGATTAAACATAAATTTACTCCACAGCCCAGCAATTCCACATCTATACATCTAACAAAAGGAAAGGAGAATCTCCCACCAGCACACATGTTCACAGCAGCATTACACAAAACAGCCAAAAAGTAGGCATGATCCAAATGTGAATCACCCAAGGAATGAATGAGAAGGCAACAAGTGGAAAAGGAAGGAGACAATGACACGCAAAACAGGACGGAAAACTCTTCCTGCTGAGCAGTTCAGTGCAGCAGCCTTGCTACTGCAGGATTCAAAATACGGGAAACGTGCAGGAAGACAGACCTGTGGCTACCTGTGCCTGACGGTCAGAGCAGGGACTGGCTTTCAACAGGTGCGGGGATTGTCCTGAAAACACTCTCAAAGTGGATCACCGTGAGGCTGCAAAACTCTAACAAACTACTGACTTGTGCACTCAACGCAGGTCAAACCTAACAGCATGTTACGTATCTTAATAAAGCTGTTACAGAAATCACATAGGGAAAATGTACCACACTCTAACCAGGTTTCCTTACCTCCACTCCCAACCCTTTGGGCAGGTCACTCCCTGCTTTTGAGGGCTGCCGGTACCTGTGGCACATTTCACTATCACCCATTAAATGCCAGTAGCAGATGTCCCCAAACTCCCATTCTGACAGCCAAAAAGGTTCCATCCATTGCCAAATGCCTATGGGGAACAACATGCCCAGCTGAAACCACAGGTCTAGGCCTGCCTGTCCAGTCTACTTTTGTCACCTGACACCTTGTCACAGGCCTCCCTGCAGTGCTTCTTGGCATCTACTTCGGGGTGGGGTGGTCCTAATTACTGGAACAATGACACTTCCGTTTCACTACTAAGGGAATGTTGCAATAAACTATCTCACAGAGGAATCTTTTGAATACTGACATAAGTTGCACTGAGATACTTTCCAGTAAAAAGAAATCTCGGCATAAGGATGGTCACTGTGATTACGCTGGCCAGGCATCCTGGCAGGAGGAGCGACAGCCTGCCAGAACCTCGGGACAAGCACTTTCCCAACTGGCCCCAGATGTACTAGCAAGAACTCAAGGGTTGAGTCAACCAAAGGCCAGCAGCCTTTCCAGAGGGGAAGGTGCTGCTCGGAGAGCTACCACGGCCTCAAGAGCCTGATGGTCTGGACAGGAGGCACCTTGAGGCCACTGACAGACAGGGAAGTGGCCAGTGCCAGGTGCTTTTGGAGCAGTGGGGCAGGACAGAAGAGGACACGGGGTTGCACAGGACTTCCACTCTGCTGGCCACTGACAGCAGCAGCCAGCCTGCTCCACAGGCTCCTTCTGTTCCACAGAAGCACTCCAATTGCACCCCAACACAACAGCTTAGTGAGAACGGGGTGACAAAGGCCATGGACCCCAGGGCTGAGACTGTACACCATAGGTCCCAAGAAAAGCTGGGCCACTCTGGACCCAAGTAAGCAAAGGGCAGAGAGGCCAAGCAGTTGGGACAACGCACAGCTCTGATGGTCCCTCTCTTCCTGGGGCCTGCAGTCCCAGCCATGCTCCACTGGTCACAGCTCACACTCTACCAGCAGTTCAGTGGGATTGCCAGAGGCACTTCCCTTTAATCAGAGGTGCTGCCTGTGGCGACGTTCCTGCACAGTCCTGGTCTCGTTCATTAATTTTTCATTTCCCCAGCCCACTCCCTCAGCCCTGTCCTCTCCAAGTAGAGATCTGGGTTCACCTGGGACAGATGCTTCTGCATAGGGCCTTGCCACAAAACCCCTCCAAACTCTGCCTGAGCATCTGAAAAGGCAGGGTCTTCACTGCACTACTCGGAAAAGCGAGAGGCCACGCAGGCAGGTGTGATGGTAGAACCCAACAGCATATGGCTCCACAAGAAGCGCTTGGTGTCCAGAGACACAAGGGCCCACAGGGGGCCCTGGAAACCCACAGAGAAGAGAAAGAAAGAGAACCTATTACCGAGAAGGCCAGCCAGCTGTCTGCCAAAACAGAAGGTGAGACGAGCTGACGGGAGGACAGTTAATTCCCTAATAGACGTCTAAGTATGTCTGTAAACGGCCTCTTGTTTGTGAAGGGTCTGGAGCAGAACCAAAACCCACAAACTCACCAATCTTGCAGCAGGGGAATTCCACAGGAATGCAAAGCCTAACACAAACATAGAAGTGCTCTCCCCAAAAACAGTTCTAATTGCTTTCTTAAGACAGGTTGTCAAAATATTGGTTCAATTTTATACTGTTTATCTAAAATTTGTAATAGTTACCCTAACAAATTTTTAACAATGAACACTTTCAAAAAACCATACTGGAGGGCTCAACTGTGCCTTCAATAAGCTTCTAAATCTGTCTATGCAGGTGCACAAAAGAGCCAGCACCCCCCAAACCCTGCACAACCCATGGTGCCGACCTGGCCTGGCCCAGGTCTCCCAGCACGTGTATGCCCTGCGGCAGATGTGCCGTGCAGCTGCCACATACCTGCTGACACAGGACACAGCAGACAAAACAGGAGGTCACACCTCAGTTCACACACACGATCTCTCTGCTACACCTGCCACGCGCTGGGGGCTCTCATCAGCCCCCAACTACCTTACAAAAGGCTTGGTACTGCAGTCCCACTGTGTGCACTCTAATTACCCCTGGTCTGAAAATAATCAATGAAAAATTCCAGAAATAACTCAAGTTTTAAATAACTTTTATTCCAGAAAGTTGTCATTTCTGTTCTATTCTACTAGCCATTGCTGTTAATCTCTCATTGTGCCTACCTTAGCACTTATGTTTTATCGCAGGCACGTGTACCCAGGAAGACACGGGTACTTCGCATGGGGTTCAGTGCTGTCCACAGTCTCAGAAAGCCACTGGGGGCTTAGAACACATGCCCAGGGATAAAGAGGGGCCGAGTGTGCCACATCAGACACAAACACGGGAAACACACGTGTTCAGACAGAAAAAGCAGGTGCCACAGCCCAAGTCATTAGGCTTGCAAACTATCAGGAAATATCAGGCCTGCTGCACTTTGTCTGCACGGCGCCTACTGATGATTTTCAAAGTGTCTATTGATCGAAAGCTTCCATTTCATGGATTAGCTAACCTTTGCAGCTGACCCGCAGCACTGATGTGTCTCTTAATCCAACCTGCGGATCATAAAGAACGACTGCAACACAAGCAGCAGACAGAACATCCCGTCCTTGCCCGGACCTCATCCCTGGCCCTGGTGCCAGCACACTTCTTCCTGTCCCCGCTCACCAGAGCCTGATCCATCCAACAAAAAGCAACTGAAAACCTGCTAACTAATGGAAATAGCTCACTTCACAAATGAGAAAATCAAGAGACTGATGACAAATTTCAACTTCCTAAATTTCACCTACCTCATTTCGTTGCACATTTGAGGAAGAAAGAAGATAAGCCCAGGGCCTGACCAGGGGATGCAGATCACTCTGGAATCTGGCCCGCCTGTTTCTCCTTCCAGGCAACATCACTTCAAGTTCAGTATCACGAAACCCAGCGCAGGGTCAGGCATCACACTGCTCCCTTAGAACAAGATGCGGCTCAGGACCAGAAACCACAGAGGGCCCAGCAGCCCCATGACAGCAAGCATGAATGAGAAGTGGAGCTGAAGGGCGGGAAGGGAGGAACGGCCCCCTACACCCAGGAGTAAGGCAGGCCTGCACGCACCCACAGCTTTGAGGACCCTTTTCTTACTACCAAAAGCTCAGGTTTTTAGGGACTTCTGGAAGCCGAAGCCACCCATACAATGTGGGGATAACCCACAATGACCGCTGAGATATTATATGTATTTTGGGTTTTGACCAAGATTCCTGGCTTATTAGCCTCTCCCCAAGGCAGGTCTTAGGCCCCAAAGTGTCTCTTCCTCTGGCTGGTGACCCAAACTCCAGCCTACCCCTCCTTTCTGTTTTGGAGTAGACCATAAATAAGGTCTCTGAATTACCCTTGGCTCATAGTAGGTCAGAAGACCCTCCTCATGCCTCATGAACAACCATGCTGGCACAGTGAAGTCTCCCTAAAACCCTCAGGATAGGCTAGGAACCCTGTGGATGGCAGAGCACTGGCAGGCTCGGACCCCTCCACACCATACCCCACATGTCCTCCATCGGGCCAGCCACTTATCTGCATCCTTTAAGTATCCTCTGCTGTAAATGAGCACACACAGGGAAGTGTTTCTTCGGATTCTGGGAGCCTAAGCAGGGGTGGCAGGCACCTTGGCCTGCAGTTGGCTGGTCAGAAGTCCTGCAGATGGACTTGAGATCGGGACTGAAGAGGGGGCTGTCTTGGTGACAGCTGTGGGATTGGATGACTCTTAGGGAGATGGTACTGAGCCTGAACTGCAACAGGGGATGTCCAGGTGGCCTCCACTGTAGAAGCGGGGCTTGCCTGCTGGTGGGGAGAAACCCCCTCACCTTTCTGAGTCACAGAAGTTCTCTATGTTGATTGTGGTATATGAGCAGAAGAAAAAATAAGGCATTTTGTTTTTTCTAATAGAGCACACCATTATCCAGCAGCAACTACAAACATGATTCACAATTTAATCTTTCACTGCTAAAGAAACAGTCACTGCCCTTGGATGGCTGTCCAGCTGCCCTCTACCCACAGATGAGCAAGCCAGGGATGGGCTGAGAGTCACAAGATCCACTTGGCCAGTCCCCCAAGTCAGCTTCAGTTCGCAGTCACACTGCTAAATGTGGTCCTCAGGCTCCATAGGAAAGCACTACAAACTAGTGACACACGAGTAACTTACATGATCAGTGCCTCCCATTCAAAAAAATTTTCTTCATTCATGGGGCCTGCAGGGAAAGAAAAAAATCCCACAACATTTTAACTCTGAAGGCAACTTTGATGCTTAAAAAAATTATAAAGCAGTTACCTAAATCCCTTACCTGCCACAATTCCTTCTGGAGGATTCAGTGTTAATTCTACAAAATAAAAAAGTCAAACCATTACTCACAGAATGAATGTTATACTGTCATTCTAACAAACATTTTTAGAAAGCATACAAGACTATACATTATAGAATTTATATCTTCGTTTTTTTTGTGTGTGTGTGTGCTGGGAATCGAACTCAGGGCCTTGTGCTTGCAAGGCAAGCACTCTAATCACTGAGCTAAATCCCCAGCACTTAGAGTTCACATCTTAAAAGAAAGACAATTCTATTTGCCCTAAGTACATGTCCAGCCAAGTTACAGTACTGATAAAGACTATGTGAACAATTATTTATACCAACAAAACAGAATGAGAAACTCTTCATTTTATCAATGGAACAAAAACAAAAACAAGGGGCAAACCGTTTTTTCAAAACCTCCACAGATTAAGCTCTGCAGTTCAGGTTGGCCTTAGACTCACCATGTAGCCCAGGCTGGCCTCAAACTCCTGTGATCCTTCTGCCTCAGCCTCCCAAGTGCTGGTTACAGACGCGCACCACCACACCCACCTCAAGCATTTTGTTGTAGTAATGAAAAGCAGATTAATACCATCTGTTGGTACAGAAGACTCCACAATGAAGCCAAAGCTGTGTACGTATCAGAAGCAAAGAAAGGAAGGAAAAGGCAAAAGTCACAGCAAGAAGGGCTGCAACGTGGGGGAAAAAAATCAAACCACAGAACACACTCCTTGGCAATAAAACAGCGAAGACACAGAGACCAACAAAACCAAACGGCGATTCTTTGGAGAAAGAGACCCAGGGTTGGGGGTTCAGCTCAGTGGTAGAGTGCTTGCCTAGCAAGCACAAAGCCCTGAGTTCGATCCCCAGCAGCACCCCCACCCAAAAAAATCCTGTAACCCCAAAACTATTAAAAAAAAAAAAAAAAAAGAGAGAGACAAAATTACTAAATCCCTGCCAAACAAATACTGTATAAAGCACATGAACTGGAAAAGAAAGAAAACTCATACTCACAGACACTATTTTAGACAGTACATTAAAAGTCCCAAAAACCTAAAGGTAAATTGTTAGAAAAAGTAACTTCGGCAAAGCTGCTAAACAAGGGATCAAAATATGTGTAACAGGACCAGGGATTTAGCTCAGTGGTTAAAGTGCTTGGCTAGCAAGCACAAGGCCCTGAGTTCGATCCCTGGCACCACAAAAAAAAAAAAAAAAAAAAAAAAAAAATTGTGTAACAAGTTAGAAAATGAAAATTTTCTCTAATGAAAAGCCCAATGGGAAATACATGGAAATGAGTTTTTGAAAGATATACTTAGCCTTGCAGAAAATGTTACTTGCAAAATGTTTTGATCCCAATGGGTTCTCCTGTTTGAATATGATGATTCTAAAAGACAGATGAAAATATAAATGGCCAAGAATAGCCAGGACACTTTAAGAAGAATAAACTGGTAAAACCCACCTGGGGGTTCCCAAGGCTTCTTCCAAAGCTGTGGTAATTCAGGCAGTGTGGCCCTGGCATAGAGGCAAACCAGCCAAGGGGACAGCAGGGAAATGACTGGAAGCTGACCCAGGCTTACACAGACCCCTAGGTCACCATGAAGATGGCATACAGAACAGAGGAGGGGGCAGTCTTCTCCACGAACAACACTAGCCTGTGAGCCACTTCCCATCTCACATACAAACATCAAACTAGTCTTATGTCATTCAATGAAGGGTCCCATTCTTAGAAACATGCCATGGTACAGACCTCGCAGTGCACTTACACAACCTGGCTATGTAGAGACACATGGCCCACAGATGCAATTGAGAGACACAGCAGATGCAGGCCGGACCGGGTAGCCTCTGGGGTAACAGACACACTGTTGAGAGCAGTGTGCTGGGTAAATAACTCCAAGGAGCACACTGGAAAGTAACATGAACTGTATGTGCTCTACTTTTATATGACAGAAATGAGAGTATAGCAGTTGCTGTGGGACAAGGTCACATGGCTATGACTTCAACAGGCCGTAGGAATGGTTCGGCTCCATTTTTTTTTTTTAATTAATTTTACTGGCACATTTTAGATATACATAACAGTAACATTCATCATAGGGAATTTGTATCTGTGCATGATATAGCTTGATTCTTCCTTTTTTTCTCATTTCCCTCACCTCCCTTCAACCCCTCTTCCCTCCATTATTATTTTATGGAACTATGTTTGCATATGTGGTCTGTCATTGACCAGAATGTCATTATGTGACATGTAATTGAAAATTTAAAAAGGAGGGGCCACAGGGTTGGGGATTTAGCTCAGTGATTAAAGTGCTTGCCTTGCAAGCACAAGGCCCTGAGTTCGATCCCCAGCACCACAAAAAAAAAAAAAAAAAAAAATAGAGAATAAAAAGGAGGGGCCACAGACATACTAGACCCATCACCACAAAAGACATGGATGGTGCTGGGGTCTGAATGTCTGTGTCTCTCCCCAAAACATTCACATAGCAATCTGAACCCCCTAGTATGATGGCACTGGGAGTCAATGCCTTTCTAAGGAAGAACACGGGGGCTGGCGGTGCAGCTCAGTGGCAGAGTGCTTACCCAGCACACTCAAGCCCCAGTCTGAGCCCCAATGCAGCAAGAAGAAGGGGGCAGGCAGGAGAGAGGTGATTTCTCTCTAGGCCACTGAACACACAATGAGAAGACGGCAATGTCCACACCAGGAAGAAGCCTTCACCAGGTACCAGATCTGCTGTAATCTTGTTTTTTTTTTGTTGTTTTTTTGGGGTTTTTTTTTTGTGGTGCCGGGGATCGAACTCAGGGCCTTGTGCTTGCAAGGCAAGCACTCTAATCACTGAGCTAAATCTCCGGCCCCGATCTGCTGTAATCTTGAACCTGGCTACCTCTGCCTCAGAGATCATGACAAACAAATGTTTCTTGTTTAAGCCTCCGATCTATGGTAATTTTTGTTACAATAGCCTGAAGTAAGATAGACAGCAAATAAGCACATAAAAAGATGCTCAACATTGAGTCGTAAGAGAAATGCAAATTAAAATCACAATAAAATAGGGCTAATACCTTTAACATTATAAACGCCTTTATTTGATGATAGAATGGCTAAAATTAAAAAGACTGACAACCTTTAACCATTTAACAACCATTTAACAACCCAAGCATTGGTAAATACAGCAACCGGCTCTCTCCAGTGTTGGGGCAAACTGTGAGGCTTGCACAGCATCCGCTGAACCGTACATTCCCACAGACTCCACACTGAATGTCCACAGTCAATTCATGCAGAACAACCCCTCACTGGAAACAACCCAAATGCCACGAGAAGAGAACGGTACATCCATGAGACAGAATATTGGTTAGCACTAAAAAATGAACAAACTGCAACGTGCACAACAGCATGAGCATTCTCTAAAGCATCATGCCAAGCAAAGGAAGTCTGGCACTGAAGACTACACAATCCCATCTCTGTGAAATTCCAGAAAAGCAAACCTACAGTACAGGTGGAGTATCTCTTGCCCAGAATGCTTGGAACAAGCCAACAGGACACTCGAACCATTTAGACTTTGGACCATTCTGAATTTTGGGTTTCTAAATTAGTGATGTTCAACCTATAGCAAAAAGCAAGCCAAACGTTGTCAGGGACCAGAAGGTAGGGTGGGCATAGGGCACAGGGAAGTTTGGGAGCAACAGGAACGTTCCGCAGCATGACAGTAATGATGGCTGCATAAAAAACTGTTTATTTGAGATTGGCACATTATGTGCCAATTTTATCTTAATAAAGTTAGCTGCCCTAAATTAATTTCAGTTGTTTTATGAACTATAAAACGGATCTCTTAGAGAATAATAAAGACCATCTTTATGCTTTTTGTAGAGACTTCTTAAATAGGAATAATAAGTGATAAAATTAATAACTAATGGCCATAAATGAATAGATAAGATGAAAAATAATGAAATTTAAAACTTCTGACATCAAAAGACACCTTTAAGAAAATCAAAATATACACGGCTCTGAGTTTGATCCCCAGAAGCAAAAGAAAAAAGAAAAAAAGAAAATCAAAAGATAAGGCCCAGAGAGGAAGAAATTTGCAACAGCTATGACCAACAAAGGGTTTGTATCCAGAACTTATAAAGAAAGCTTTATATGGGAGGCTAGGCAGGAGGATCACAAGTTCAGAACCCAGTCTGGGCAACTCAGTGATTTGGCAAGACCCTGTATAAAAACAAACAAACAAAAATAGAGCGATAGATAGATGGATAGATAGATAGACAGACAGACAGATAGACAGACAAATAGATGGATAGATGAGTGGGTTGGGACTATAGCTCAGTACAAAGGTCCTGGATTCAATATGAACACGAAAAAATATGAACACAAAAGAAAAAACAAGAGACTTGAAGAGGCACTTCACACAAGAAAAGGATCTAAGCAGCCTATACCACATAGCAAGGATGGACACATCTACTCTAGGGAAATGCAGTGGAAACCAACAGAACCACCTGGCCCAGCAGAGTGACCTGCCAGTCCATGCTGAGGAGAACAACAGCAAGAAGTGCCCAGGGAGATGGGAAAAAACAGAAATGCACTGCTGCTGGGTGAGGGCACTACACTACGATACTGGAAAAGCAACGTGATGGCTGGTCCTGGAGGACTCTGTCTCCAGCAGGAATGTGTGCACAAGTGTGTGCTGAGGACCTTCTAAGCTCTTCCCAGCAGCATTAGTCCTAGGTCCAGAAAATGGACATCATCCAATTGTCTACCAAGAGATCAAGATATTGTGGTATTCATACAATGGAATGAAAACAAAAATAAATGATTGAGAACTACACATGATAACAAGTTGCGCAAAGGGAGCCGAACACAATTGTGTATAAAATACACAATGTACATTTATAAATATTCCAATAAAACAAGCTGGGTATGGTGACATACACCTGTAATCACAGCACTTGGGAGGTTGAAGCAGGAGGACGGCTGTGAGTTCAAGAGCGGCCTGGGTTACATAGTGAGTTCAAGGGCACCCTGAACTGCATAGAGGGTCTCAAAAAAAAAGAAATCAAATTTAAAAATCATACTGTTCCAGAATGTATGTTTCGGTGGAAAGACCTGGAGAAGCAGGAGGTAGCACTCCCATAGATGAGGGACACTGTGTGGCTGACTCTGCAGCAGGACACCTTCTCTTGTCACAGGAGGGTGCTCCTGAGGTGGCTGGTGGTGCACAGTATCATTCCCTATACAGGACGACGTTTCAGAATTCACAGGGATCGGGACAAGTTCCTGCCATTTAGTAGGAGGGGGCCAGGAGTGCTCACGCCCACCATCAACCAAGCCTACACGAGGAAAACTAATTTCATCCAAAATGCCAAGCACACCTGTGGAGAAACCCTGATCCCAGGAACAAGGTCCGGAAAGGAACCAAGTGCTGTCACTGAGAAGATGCTTATGTTGGGAAGCGGGAAAAGGGACAGCAAGACACAAGGAGAGTCCAGTGGAGGAAGACAAAAGAGAGAGAGCGCTGCCCACAGTCAAATGCTTCCAGGGATCCAGGAGGGAGGAGGCACATGGAAAGCTGAGCCCCTGCCACCAGCAAGACACACCTCATGGCTCCGCTCAGGGATCAGACTAGGGGAACACAGACCCCAACGTGTGGGCTCTACAGACCCAGCATCTGACTTCTAGTCCAATTTTAGTGTCAAAAATAAAATCACCTGTCTTACTCTGCTCACTGCTGAGACAAAATACCTGACATCCAAAGTTAAAGGAGAAAAGTTTTATTTAGCTCACAGTTGGTAGATGTTTCAGCCCTCAATCAGCTGGATCCAGGGCAGGGGGGCTTGGCTGGCAGACAAACAGAAGGCAGCAAGGTAAGCGAGAGAGACCTAAACAGCTTCTTTCTGAGCCTTGTACCTTATCCAGGCTGCTAGGAGTAGGGTGGTGCCAAACCAATCAGTGGACTGATTTAGTAATCACATGCCCTTAATCCAGCATCACACAATCTAGGTCTAGCCACCTGTGAAAACACCCCACCTATGATCACATGAGGCTTTGGGGAGACATCCAGGCACAAACCAGAACACCACCCAATTGTAAGAAAGCATGGCTAACACACATGGACTGTAAACTGCTAAAACTGAGGTTGGACCACGTGGGTGCCTAAGAGCCAAATGCAGTGGGCTTCTACCAGCTGCTCTTGTACAGCTGTGAGGACTGAGAACTGGTTTTATTCGTGCTGGAGTGCCCTTCCGGAAATCCCCTGGAGCAACTCCACTAGGGAGGGAAGGGGCGGCTCAAATCTGCAATTCTAGTGATCCAGCTCCAGACAGCGGGGCCCACCCTACCCACCTCGCTGCAACAGCGGCCCCTAGCGGCCAAATGGAACTTGAGCCATGAGCTCTCCAGGGAAAGGAAGGCGCGCTTCAGGGCTACACAACAGGCTTGGTTTTTGTTTTTCGCTTCCAACACGCACACACCACCCATATATGGTTTCATATAAAACAAATTCCAGACTGATAAAAACAAATTCTGATAAAAACAAATTCTGATAAAAACAAGTTCTGATAAAAACAAATTCCAAAAACAAGTTGAAAATTCAAGCCAGGCATGGGCAACTTAGTGAGATCCTGTCTCAAAAAAAAAAAAAATGCAAAGGGGGCTGGAGATGTAGCTCTGTATGAAGACCCTGAATTAAGCCTCCAGAACAAATGGGAAAATTCCAGAAATAAACAATACATAAGTTTAAAATGGCTGTTCAGAGAACTGTAAGGAAATGTCATGCTGTCCTGCTCCATCCTGCTGAGGCTGTGAATCATCCCTCTGCCCACCAGGTGCAGGCTGTGTACACACATGCCCCACCACAATGGAGGGGAGGGAGATCATAGTCCCTACTGCTCTGTCTCATTATTACTTATTCTCGTTACTCCCTCATCCGTGAGGGAATGCTGGTGATAATAAGAAACAACACAACTGGGCTGCGTTGAAGAAGTCTAACGAAAACCTACAGAAGACTGCACAGGAAGTGAAGGCAGATCAGTCACTGCCTGGGAAGGGGACAGAACCGGGGAGAGCGAGAGACAGACATCCAACAGGAAGTGAGTGGATTAGTCACTGCCTGGGGAGGGATCAGAGAAGAGGAGAGGAGATGGAGAGATGGACACCCACTAGGAAAGGAAGGCAGATCAGTCACTGCCTGGAAAGGGGTACAGGAAAGGAGACGGGGACAGATGGTCATCCAGGGCTGAGCAAACCTCTGCAGATGCTGGCTCTACCCACTGCCACAACTGTGGTGATGGTCCTCTGGATACACATCACCGTAACTCCTGTGTACTATGTCAGTTCACTGTGTGGCAACATTAGCTCCACAAAGCTGCTTTTCTTACAGTGGCCGGGAAAAGACAACACCATAAAGGCTGAAAAGACAGAGCACAAACAGGGATATAGACTGTAACACCTCCTACCCACACAGGATCAGAGACAGAAAGAGCTCTACCCCGTCTACAACAGAATCAAACAACCCTATGTAAAACTGGCAAAAGACACGAAGAGACAATGCCAAAGGAAAAACACAAGTGTAGTTCTGCTGGTGGTAGGAAGGCGTGCCAAGATTTGACATCACCACTTGCGATCTACGTCCCAAGCCAGAAGCCAAGGACATTGTGTTGGTCAGCCTTCTTTCACTGTAACAAAATACCTGAGACAATCCACATTTATTCTGGCTCAGTTATGGAGGTTCTAGTCCATGAGTGAGTGGGCTGGTTGTTTCAAGGCAGTGTACAGTGTAACAGGGAACGCAAGGTTCACCCAGGAAACAAGGAGTGGACAGAGGGTTAGAGGCCTTCTGATGACTGAGGATGTGTCCTTGGAGGGGATATTGGGTCCCCAGCCCCTCCTCTTCCTCTCTTCTGTATCTTGGCCACAAGGTGAACAGCTGCGTTCTGCCACTTGCCTTCACCATGATGTACTCCTTGCCACAGGTCCAAAAGCAACGATTCTGCCTCACCATGGACAGAAACCTCCAAAGCTGTAAGTTAAAACAAACTATTCCTCTTTATAACTTCCAAGTATTTTGTTACAGTAATGGAAAGCTGAGTAACACACAGATGTTCATTTATTACTTTATCTGAAAACTAATCTATTATGCACTCTTACATATAAAATATACTTCACAATAAAAGAGAAAAACTAAAAAGGGGAACTGACAAGAAAGACAGTCAGAGCAGGGACGGCTTCGCCCTAAGGGGAAAGAGCATAAGTGCTGAAGCTGTCCAGGGAGGACAGTGCCAATGCTGGAGACAACCAGGGGGCTGCCAAGGAGCGAGTGAGGGCAGAGGTGTGGATGAGTCAGGCTGAAGGGTCAGGGAAAAGCATTAGGAAAAGTGCTCCTGACCATCAATGTTTCTCGCTGCCCTGGCAGAGTGGTTTGAGTTCAGACAGGATCTCTGTAAATTGCTCAGGCTGCCCTCGAACCGGCAATCCTCCTTCTACAGCCTCCAGACTCCCAAGGTCACAGGTGTGCACCACCAAGCGTGGCTTGACTTAAACCTTGACAGGATCTGTCTAGTGTGCTGAGAATGGGACAGAGTGTGGTGGCAGGATGGGGACCAGGCGGAACCCCGGACGGGAATCTAGGCCAGAAGTGCGAGTGGCCGCACCAGCCTGGGGAAGTGGATGCTGTGCTTGGGTACTGTCTGGAGGGAGGATGCAAGAGACAGTGAGTCAGCAGAATGTCCCAAGGTCTTTAACCCAAACACCTGAAGAACGGCTGCAGGTGGAAACAAAGGAAGGACCCGGGTGTGGACATGTAAGTTCTGGGCTCCTATCAGATATTACACTGAATAAATGGTATCCCCCAAATTCAAGTCCTCCCAAAAATCTGTTAATGTTATTTGGAAATAGGGTCTTTATAGATTTAACAATTAAAATGAGGAAGCCAAGTACAGCAGCACAGGCCTGTAATCCTAGCCACTAGGAAAGCTGAGCAAGGGAATCAAAAATGGTGAGACCCTGTCTCAAAATAAAAAGCACTAGGAGTATAACTCAGCAGTAAAGAGCTTGCTCAGCAAATGCTAGGCCCTAGGTTCAATCCCCAGTTTAAAAAAAAAAAAGGAAGAAAAAAAAAAATGAGGTCATATTGACCAGAATGGGCTCTAAACCAAGGACTAGTATCCTTCTTTGTTAGTCTTCTGAGATGGGGTTTTACTATGTCGTCCAAGCTGTCCTCAAATTTAGGAGCCTCCCAAGTAACTGGGATCACAAAGCTGTTCTACCCCACCTGATGTCCTTATAAATGGGAAATCTCACACTCACACACAAAGAGGGATGATGCCACAGGAAGATGGAGGAGAGATCAGAGTGACACTGCCACAAGCTAAGGAACACCAAGGACCTCCAGCATTCAGGAGCAGGGAGAGGCAGAAAGGACCTACCCCTGGAGCCTCCCCAGGGTGCACTGCACTGCCCATGTTTGAATTTGGGACTTCTCAAGTGGGAAAAAATAAATTTCTGTTGTGTTAAGCCACCCCGCTGGTGGGAGCCCTAGGACAGTCGTACCTAGGCCTGTCTCTCACAGTCCCAAGAAAGGCTGGACGGTGTGAACACAGCAGCTTAAAACATCTAGGTTCTATTCCTGCCTCTCCTTTTTGCCAGCTCTAAGAACAAAGGCAAATCTTTCTGCCTATTATACAATTTCGTGTAAAATCAGGGAGCCCGAAGAGAGCCACATCTAAATTTTTGCAGTTCTCTACTCCCAAACATGTCAAGCGTTCCTGGACACATATCCAAATCTACCTCCACTCCACTCTACACAGAGGCTGTTTCTGTTAAATTTACCTTTACATTGGTTCACACTCCCTTAAACATGTTGAGGACAAACTAGGACACAAAAGACAAGAGACTCTAGTGGAATTTTATCACGTTACCAGGACATAGGGGGAAAATCCCTCAACACTGTGCCCATTCTTTGTACTGCTGTATTCATGTTCTATCCACTGCTACAACTATGAACTCAGGGTCTCACATCAACACCCACTAATGACCTCACCGTCCCTGTGTCAGAAGTGTGGGCACTGAGTGGGCCGGAGGCCTCTCTGCTTTTACAAACTCAAGAGCAAAACAAGCCCTCAGCACAGTTGCAGCCCAAGTTCACACCTATTGCTGACACAGCTCAAGTCCACCTGGCTGAAGGACTGAGGATTCAGGTTCTAGACTGGCTGTGGCCTTGGGGGGGGGGGGTTTGTGCACCTCTTCTTGAGGACACCTTCTTTAGTCAGCTCACAGCCCTCTTCAAAGCAGCCACCACAGATGGAGTCCTTCTCATACTTGGAACTTCTCCCATCTCCCTTGCTTTTGGGGCCTCCTTTGATTACTGGGCCCACTCGGATAATCCAGGATCATCTCCCTCTAGTAAAGTCAGTGATGAGTAACCTTAATTACATCTCCCAAGGGCCACCTCAGCAGTGTTAGAGGGTGAATAATCACAGCACAGGGACCTGAGACATCTCCCACAGGTATTCCAACACTTCATGTACTAACACATAAAAACACGCTTCTGGGATGTGGCTGTGGAAAACACTAGTTATTTAGGTGTATTACTGCAAATGAACTGACAACATGGTTGAAATAATGGATGAAGCTTTGTAAAAGGGGAAAAAAAATTAACTTCACCAACACAAGACTGGACTGAACAGCAGCCTGAACTTAATTCCCTATGTAGGGGCTTGACGGTTTCCTTCTCTATAAAAACGAAAAAATAATACGGCTAAAAAAGTAAAAGACAGAAACACCCGAGGTGCCAAGAAATGTAGAAATTCACATGTCTGAAACCCATCTCAACCAGGAGACAGAGGTAACAGTGCCCCAGTCAACCCTCTGTTCAGAGTGAACCATCTCCCCCACCACCACCTGAAAATTTCTCTTAAACGTAGAAATATAGCTGGGTGTGGTGGGAGCTATATTTGCTGCTTGTGTTGCCAGCACTCAAGAGACTCAGACAGGAGAATCGTGAGTTCAAAGTCAGCCTGGGCTACATATACATGCTTAGGCCCTGTCTCAAAAGAGCAAAACAAAGGTAAAAATGTATGTCGCTGAAAAGAACCTCAGGTGGTGAGCATTACCTGAACATTTAAGGAGCCTGTGCTTGCAACACCGGTTTGCTGAAGCCAAACATCAACCCTCACTGTGCAGGGCCCCCAACAGTTGAGGAAATCGGACTGCTAGTGCACTGATCACTGACTTTTACCACGTTCATTACTCAGCCCATTTTCAACTCTGTCCCCAAACTATCTTCACTGGCTGCATCTGGCGGAGCGCGCTCGGCAGAGGGGCGAAGCAGAGCTGCGGGGCCGCCCGGGAGGAGCGAGCAGGGCAGGCCACGCCAGGCGGGGACGGGCCCGTGCTCAAGCTCCTGTGTAAACGCACGGCCTCTGTCCCCGGAGCTCCCGGCCCTCAGGGGCTGTCCCCAGCCGGAGCCCTGGCGGGGTCCCCAGCACTGCCGAGGAGGTGACGAGCACGGTGGAAGCCGCGCCGCGCTCGGCCCCCGCGCGACCCGCCTCGCGGCGCCCCGGCCCCCGGCCCGCGTCAGCTCGGCTGCTAAGCAGCGAGGGAGCGGGGAGGGGGCGCGCGGAAACGGAATCCGGAGCCGCCTCACGCCGCGACGGGGCAGCCCATCCGGTCTGAAAACTGACGAGGGGCGGGAGTGCGCGGCGTGACTCAGGGCTCCGGCGCCGCCCGGAGCGGGACGGAGAGGACTGCGCGGGCGCCCCGGACTCACGTTTGTACTCGGCCATCAGCCTCTTAAGTGCGGTGCCCGCCATGTCCGGCAGCAGCTGCGCTCCCAGGCTCGCCTTATCCGCACCCGCCGCGCCTGCCCGCCCCGAGGCCCGAGGCTGCTTCCGGGTCGCTTCCGTGAGCCAGAAGCGTTTCCGGGGCGCAGCGCGGCGCGCAGGCGCAGTCTACGTGGCGCGCCGACGGGGCGGAGATGGCAGCGAGCTGAGCGCCCGCTCGGAGCCTGGGATCCCGGATCCCGGGTACAGCCCGCAGCGACCCAGACTTCGATTTCCCCGCGACGCGCTCCCCACACGCTTACTCTGGAGTTGGAGTGCACGTTGTACTGTTAGTCATGGTCTCTGTCCGCCACCTCTGGCCAGAAAACATGTCCACAGAGAAGCTCGCGGTTCTTTCCCCAGCTCTGGTGCGGGGTTGGGGGCATGGATAGCGCCGCTTTCCAGCCCTGGGAAGCTTGGGCAACAAGACCATCAACGCAGATGAGCTTATTGGATGCTCCCTGTCTTCTCCACCGCACCACTCTCCTAGACGTCCTGCTGTTACAGAGCACTGTGGGTCCTCCACTTATTTTCAGAAATGTGGTTTACAGTTTGTATCAGGATGAGTTCCACCTTCGAATGACAAGGAAAAAAAAAAACGTTGCGAAAGCGAGGTGCCAATTTCTCACCTCAGCTTGGCTGGACAAGCGTCTGATCTTCAGAGCCCAGGACCTCCCTAACTTCCTCCTCAGAGTCTTCATTCTTTATTTGCTGTTCAGTTTGAACGTGGCCCACAAGGGTTGTGAGCAGCGGGTGTGAACAGTGGCTTTCCTAAGAACACTGGGGTGGCCGGCTCTGGGTGTCAGTCAGGTAAGGCCCTAAGTTCGGCTGTCCCTGCGGCAGAGCCTCAGGACTGACAGCCGCTTCTTCAGCTGTCTGCATCCAATGACTGTGTGGGCTCCTGAAATGTGGAACTTAACTGATAAAACTGAGAAGGTTCCAGCTGGGGCCCTGGATGCACATTCAGGGATAAGTAGGGCATAGCTCCCCCTGAGGCATCCACTGAACCCAAAGATTCTGGGTATTAAGTTCATGTAATGTTTTTAAAAATATTAGAGGCTGGGTGATATCAGAACATACACACAGCTGAGGTTTCCAGCCCAGCACTGCATAAATAAATTATATCTCCCAATATCAACAAATCTGTTATTCCAAATGCACAATTTGCTTACATTTCTAAGATGAAAGACTGGAGGACATATGCTGCTCTTTGCTAATGTCGGGGCACAGGGGAAGCTGGAGCAGCTCTTTTCTAATATAGTCAAGTAACCTCCTTTGGCCTCGAGTCTTTATGTAAGCAAAAGCCCCTGAGATGCATCCTTCTCCTTAGGGGCTCTAGTGGATTCAACAGCCCTTCCCTTACACAGGGATTGTGGCGAATGGCTCTGCGCTGTGCTTTAACCCACATCCTTTTGTTGTTGAGTAACTCCGAGCACTGTGTCCCCCCACTGCCCACCACCTTGCACCTTGTGTTCACTCAACTCACTGACCAAAACAGCTTGGTCAATGTTGACACTGACTGGTTTTTATCTCACCAGCAGATACTGAGACTTCTCAAAGCCAAATTAGTATCAGTCCATTTCCAAGCTGACAAGTGAGTAGGATCTCAAAGTCAAAAAAGAACGGAATATTCAAACAGCAGAAACACTGAGATGCCCTAAAACCTAGACTAACCTCCAGACCCACTGCCTCCAAACCCCGAGGCCACCAGGAGAGGAAAGTGAGTGTCATCATGAGCAGTGCGGATCAGCTGTCCACTGGGAAGAATGTAGTCCAGCCTGGGTGACGTGCCAGAGGCAGGAGCGGAGGCATCAGGCAAAAAACTTTCCAACATCTAAATCTGTTCCTGAGTGGCCTCCCTGGACAGTCAGCATACTGAGCTCTGACATATGCCCTCACTTCAAAGGCAGTGTTTAATATGAGCCAAGAGACAGAATACCAAACTATATTTACTGTTTACAGTAGTAAAGGACAACAAATAATGTACAAATTGGTGAATAGACACAACAGAGCCAACAAACATCCCACCCTAAGCCCACACAGCAAAAACAGGAAAGAACATTTTTTGCGGGATTTCAAGCAAGCAAGAGATGGCGGGTCACTATGACGTGACCGTGAAAGTCAGAGAATGGCCATCAAGCAGCAATGGATCCTTAGAGAAGGACAATAGGCAGAACTATGAACGTTTCAATTGGCATAGAGCCCAAGATATGTCACAGAACTGGAGTCACCGTACTAAATGCATGACATCAATACATACTTGGAAAGCAGCGGAGCACAAATCCATGAGAAGAACACAAAGTCACCTTTCCTGGGTTTCTTCTGTGACCACACGTTGAAGTAGCTCTTTCACACAATATTGTAAATGGAAATTCAGCGAAACGTAATCTTTTTTATATGGAGACCATAATTACTCATCAGAGGCAAATACTAGAAGTCTGAGGCCACAATACAATTACCAAATGAGAAGTGTGGTAGTTACTTTATTCTATGTTAAGAAAAAGGAAAAGTCTAATTTTTGTTGTGCCAATTTGTGCCCATGTACCCATCAGCAGGTACTGACCAGCGGGACAGCATCCTGAGCTTCAGGCCCCCAGGAAACACGACCAGGAGCAGAATACTGGGCCATACTACTGAATGACTTGTTATGTGTTTTTTACCTTTCAAAAAGCAGTCCAGTTTTTCCTTTCAACTTTACCATATGCTTGACAAAGCCTAAATTTGCAATACTTCAAATTGTAATAATCTGTGCCTACAACAAAAAGTAAGTGAAATCCTGCCCTCCTTGTCCCACAGCCACACACACTGGGAGAATGCGAGCTGTCCACGTGATTGTGACCATAGCTAGGCGCAATCTCAACTCAGCTGAGAACCTGGCCACAGACAGAGCCAACATTCAGCCAAAAGTCTGGGGCAGGAAGGTTTTAAGAAGGGAGAGAACAAAAATGAAAACAAAAACCTCACAACTCATTTTATCTAATCAAAAAACAATCTGACTGGCCCAATTTAAGCTGTTGACGTTGTCTCTGTAGATGTGGTTTTGTGTTGCGCTGGAAGTGCACCCAACAGAGGAAGGTTGTTTGGTGACTGTCCCCGGCTTCCGCAGACTCCTGTGATCAGCTTGGTCGTGCGCTCACCATCCCACAGCAAATGCAGCGTGCGGGGTGGTCCCTCTGGAGGCTGCACCTCCTGTCTGCTGCTGGAACACATCGATGGTGTCTTCGTCCTCCATCTCCAGCTGTCAGTCACGGTGGGCAGGCCCAGTGAGAAGGTACAGGAGATGTCAGAAGGACAGAAAATGAGTGGACACTGTGGTCCCTGATCTGCTCCCTAACACTAGAGATGCAGCCTGCCCACCCTTTGTTATGGGGTCCTAGGGGAAAGAAATGTCACTGTGGGGTCACGACTACTTACCCACTACTAATCCAGCTAATTTCTCTAACAAAACTCATGAACGAATATTCACAGCTAAGAACTTTCGCTGTCAGAAAAACGGTCATTAAAATTAAACTGAGCTGTCTAAACTTCATACTGAAAAGTGACACAGACTCAGATTCGAGTGAAGTGCCTCCAGTTAGTGGTCTGCACGTGTTTCGGGGCAGGAGCAGTGGGTCATAAAGTCAGGGGCATCGAGATAGACTCACTGCTGGCCCTTTCCCACCTCCAGCGGCAGGCCAGAGGCCAGCAGACCTTTCCTGTGTGCTTCTCTTCTGGCAGATCAAATACAAAACACCCCCTGGCCTCTTCCCACTCTCTGAGCAGAAGGGAGGGTCTGCAGTTCCCAGGGAGGCTGGCCCAGGATGCAGCAGGAGCAGGAGCACTTCTGCAGCCTTCTCAGGAGCAGCCTCCCTCCCGGCCTGCTGCAGACACTAGTCCAGTGCTGGCCCACCTATGGCAGGGGCGCCACAACGGGCTATTTGTCACTACTGAAAGCTCTGAAAAGTTCCCCACCACTGCACTGCACACTCCTGGCAGTGACCAGCCAAGCCGGCAGACCCCCCCTCCCAGAGGGCGCCACCCCCCCAGGCCCTTCCCACCCTGCTCACCCCTCAGGAGTTTCCTGGAAGCCCACCACCCTGTCTAGCAGGGATAAGTTCCAAAGGTAGCTAGAAATTAAATACTGCAAAGTTATTTTCAATATCTGATATTATATGTTCTGCAAGAATATTTTCACATAAAATATTCCAGTTGATTATCACTTTGTAAGGGAGGGAAAAAAGCTACTAGCTCTATTTTACAGAGACAAAGCTGGGACTCCAGGAGACTGAGTGACTGAGAGCACAAGGCCACCTGAGCTGCCACCTGAACTTAAGTTCGGAGCGAGTTCAGCTCCAAGCCCGAAACTTCATGCCACAAGGCGGGGAATGCCTAAGACCAGCTCAGCACCTGCGATGACAACAAGGCGCAATGGTGCGTCCTTTCCACCTGACACCTGTAAAAATGCTTACAGGGCACAGGAGCTGGCCCAGGGCCCAGCAACGAACTGATTAAAACTGCAGCCTGAAAGTCCAGACAACTGGCAGGAAGGGGCTTCTGTCTGACCACCCCTCAAGCATCCCTGGTCAGTCCTCAGTTAATGACCAGGCCCCTGGGAGCACAAGTCCCCAGACCTGGGTTTCCATCTCCGAACAGAAAGCTGATGTGTTATGGAACCAGTTTCTCATCTGAAAAACTTAATCTCAAAATACCAAAATTTTTAAATCTGCTAGTTAAAAATTACTAAGAAAATGTAAGACACACAAGCTTAAATACTGCATAGTTTCTCTTGTATGAGAAACTCAAAATATAAACAAAGAGCAAAATAAGCCAGGAGTGGTGGCACATGCCTGTAGCCTCAGCATGTGGGAGGCTGAGACAAGAGGATTACAGTGAGTTCGAGACCAGCCTGGGCTCCACAGTGAGTTGAAGGCCAGCCTGAAAATGTGATCATTATGTACTGTAAACATGTACTAATAATAAAAACTGGGGAGGGGAGGCTGTGAAAACATTCTTAAAAAAAAAAAGTAAGGCATTCTCTATATGCACCCATCAGTAACTCTCCAGTAAGCGTCCCACATGGCAACTATGTAAAAGCCATCAGAGCAGCCCTGGACACAGAGCTGGCTACATACCTGCGCTGGAGTGTCTGTTTCATTAATGGGTTGCCCATCAAACCTGAATCTAATCTGCCTCATTGACAAGCCCTGGAAAGAAAACAAAATTAGCATTAAATCTTCACAGCTGAATTAAAAAAAAAACCCTCAAGAATCAAAGTACCAGAATTCTGAACGTACAAATTTATGATCCAAGTGAGCAGAAATTCTGTGGCCCACAACCCATTCATGCCATGCCCTTGACTAGCACTCTCACAAACTGCCTTCCTGATAGCTCTCTCCTGGCACCTGCCAGATTCCCTCTCCTCCTAGAATCCAGCAGGACTTCTACAGTGGCACCACTCCTCAGAAAGATCCTGGAGAGAAACAGGTCAGGTGACAGTGAGGGACAGGTAAAGGAAGCCACTGGAGAAAAGCAGGAAGGAGGAGCACTTTCCACCCAAAAGAAGGGCAGAGCCCTTCTCGTCCTGTCCGAGGGACAGGTGAACATGGCTGGGACAGAGACACCCATTTATCAAGCAGTGGGGTTAAAACAGTGTCTCCAAGCCCTCTAGAAGCCACGCTGAAATTACCTAAGTGAAAACACACAAACCACAGGGACAAAGCAAACAGAAGGAAGGGGCCGGCAGACAGAGGCCTTGGCTCTGGGCCAGAGGCTGCTTGCCTAAGGAGCCTGGGACCCCGGATGTAGGGGACAACAGCTGCAGGCCGGGGAGCAGCTGCCAGAAGCAACTGGGCCACAGAGGCAGGGACACACAACACCTGCTTCACACAGTCACACCCCCAAGCCAGCCACATCCAACTCCAGACAACTGTCCCCTGATGGCAGCAAACTTCCCAGAGCTCTGGGCTCAGGACACCAGGGACCAGCAGCCAGTGGCCAGCCAGAAACAAGGAAAAAAAGCCAGTCCTCTCCCCCAGCCCCTCAGCCCTCCAGCTCACTTCCTGGACACTGGGCAGAGCCTGGAAGTTCAGCAATTCCCAGATTACAGTGTCTGGGCCCCTCACAAGGCCACCAACCTGGCTAGGGGGCCCGTGACACACCCAGCCACACACACAGGGCTTTTCTCCACACTTCGGCACATCATCCTCAGACAGCAGCATCAAGGAGCAGGGGGCATTCAAGGAGAAGTACTGATATGTGAGATCAGACCAGAAAAGGAACAAAGGGAAGGGAGGACACAGAACACTTACAACACACACAAGCACGTATGCACATGCGTGCACATAAACACATGCACATTCAGAGCTCTTAGGGACATAAAAAAAGTATATATATCCAGAAAACAAGACTAAGTTGCCTCTACAGGAAAAAGGAAACTTGAAAGAACAGGAGGAAAAACCTTTTGTAAATTAAAAATCGCCACAGAAATAAGAATCGCCAACTGGGTGTAGTGGCACATGCCTGTGATCCCAGCACTCTGGAGGCTGAGGCAGGAGGATCACTGTGAATTCAAGGTCGGCCTGGGCTACACAGTGAGTTCAAGACCAGCCAGAACTACATACTGAGAGCCTGTCTCACAAAAACAGAAAGAAAGAAAGAGGAATGACCATATAAAGTGGGAAGAAAAATTCCTAGCAAAGAGACCAACAGCCAAAATAAAACCTGATATAAAACAGGAAAAAATGATCAAAGTGAAAACACTGAGGACAGCCGACTGCAGGAGGACTGGGAATTCCAAAAAGAGGGAGCAGAAACTACAAAAGGATATGGGTGTCAAAGAGCTCATAGAATCACATTTCCCAAACTGAAAGTAAGTTTTAGACAGAAGGGGCCCAGGCCCCAAAGGCAAGCGCCTGGTGTGGAATCTCAGCTGGCCAGGAGGAGGTCCCAAGGCCTTCCAAGGAAACCCAAGCGGCACACGAAGGGTAAGAGAATCAGAATGTCGCCAGGCGTAGTGGCACATGCCTGTGATCCCGCACTCAGCAGGCTGAGGCAGGACAATTACAAGTACCAGCCCAATGTGAGCAACTCAGTGACCTAGCAAGACTTTATCTCAAAGTATAAAAGGGCAGGGGGTGTAGCTCAGTGTGAAAGCCCTGGCTTCAATTCTCACTACTGAAAAAAGTAAAGAGAAGAACACCACACACACACACACACACACACACAACTTCCAAAGAAGAAAACAGATTACAGCATGGAAGCCTCCATACAGCCAAATACTCAAGTGTGAAGGTCATTTTCAGCTGTCCTTTTCCTGGTGAGATCCAAGAGGCTGAATCACAAGAAAGGGTAAGACTGCTACCCACAGGACATGGGATGGAGGCTCCCAGAAGGTCACTGGGAAGCAGAGACGGCCCAGCAGGTGGCAGCATGTACCCACCCAGGTGAGGTCTCAGTGCAGGAGAGATCAGAAATGGGGTAACCAATTAGTGAAACGCACCCAGAAACATGCAGAGACATCAGCAAGCAGAGCAAGCCAAATGAGGGTAGGGGAGACCAGCCCAGCACTCTGGCTCCAGCTTAAAGACAGAGGGCAGCACCTGCTGCTGCCAAAGCTGGGGGACGGCAGGCACAGAGCATCACCGTGCCTGGTGTGACGTCCCTTGCCGAAGCTCCACGATGACCCCAGTAAGAACAAAATAGGCAGATGGACCAAAGTATAACGTGTGTGACCCATGAGCTCACAGGACACTGCCAGCACCAACCAGAAATGACCAATTCTGACGTTCACTTGCTATTTTGAAACCCAGTGAATAAAGGGGAAGAATCAAGCATTTTCCTCCCTTTCCTAGGCAGACTGAAAAACCAGCATCAACAGGGCTAGCGTGTCCACAGGCATACTCCAAAGAACACCAAAGAAAGAAGTGGAATGCGTTATTTGTCATGCCTGAGAAATTCACAGATCTAAGCAGGGACCCCGACGGCCATCAGCACAAGGCCTCGTGCAGTCCCTGAAACAAGCAGCCTGCTCCGGACAAGGCCGGCTAGGGACAGACGGCTGGGGCTTGGCGGGACCTGGACGCTGCCGGCAGCCGGCCGCGCACCTGCCTCTCGCAGTAGGCCTTCATCAGCTTGCTCAGCGGGGTATGCCTCTTGATCTTGAACTGCACCACCGAGCCATCCTGCCCCGCCACCTTCAGGTTGATGTGGTCGTTCTCTGTCTTCACACCCTCCTGCAAGAGATGGAAGCAAGCGAGGCTCAGAATGGCTGCCAGCCTAATGGTGAGTCTTTGGGCAACCTGTGAGATTTTTTTTAAGGTCATTAGAACCAACCTAATTCTTAAAATTCTCCGGCAATTTGGAGTCACTCATGTGAGTGTTTTATTTTTACACAGAATTTATTTTTAACTTCTATTTGTCAAGCATCCACGTGTAGGAGACAGTGCAATGCTGGAGTCCTCCAGATTAATGCCAAGGAAACAGCTCATTTAATACATTTGGAGGAAAACCAGCTGTTTTGGTATCACTCTCCTGCAGCTGGTAAAACCTGGGCTACACAGCACCGGTAGATACAGAAAGCAGAACAACACCCGGCCCAACACCAGGGCAGCCTGCATGTGAACCGGTGACCTGCTGCTACACAGGAACAGGCAGGGCAGGAGCATTCCTCCCTGGAGTTTGCAGGTGCAGTGCAGCAAGGGCTCCACAGCACAAGGCCCACAAAGAAAAGCAGGCACAGGAGCCATCACTAGAATTTTACTTTCACATAATATGTGACATACACAAGTCACTCAACAGCAGCTTACTCTGGGTCTCCTCTCACCTGGAAACACACTGTGGACTGATCAAAAAGTTTCTGCTCAGGGCACTGACCCAGCATGGGGGCTGCTCAGCCTGAACAGGAAGAGGTTCCAGAACCACTTTCTAGTTTCCAAGCCTGCCAGGCCAACAGAAGTGCCACATTGCCGTCTGGCACCATCCAGAATTATTAGCACCACGCTCTAACCAGCTGAGCTAACCGGCCAGTTCACCATCCAGAATTAAAGGAGTCCACGGAGCCTTTTTTGGGGGGGGGGCAGGGTACTGGGGATCAAATTCAGGGCCTTGTTCTTGCTAGGCAAGCACTCTACCACTCTACCCCAGCCCCACTATTTATTTTTTAATGAAACAACAAGGCCTCTCTGGTGGCCCGAGGACCAGACAGGACAGCAGAGCGGTGTCTGTGCCTCTGTCCACGTGTCTCAACCCTGCAGATCTGGTAGCCAGGCGCCTCAGGAGCTCTCTGTGCTCCTCTCACCCACTACTCTTTTCCTTCCTGGGCTCACTCCCCATAAGCACCTGTCACACTGGGCCTAGAAAAAGGAAGCAAGTGGGATGCAGAAGGCTCTGTGCAGGTGAGCCTTGGAGGCTCTCTCCAGGGAACAGGGGTGGCCGGAGAAGTGACCCCCTATGGTGACGGCCTCCAGCAGGGAGCTCCCTCCCACTCAGGATACCAGAAGGTGGGCTTCAGCATGGGGAAAAGTGGGCCATCCCAAGGAGGGGCGCAAATGACTCCAGGCCCCCTTTCACAATGTGGGGATCCCCTGAGCTCCCTTTTCCACTCCCCAAAAAGCAAAGCATTCACTGGCTTGTCAAGAAGACTCCAGTGTGTTCAAAACTGATGGACACAGGACCCAGAACACGATGCCAACAGAAAGACGAACAGGGGCTGTGCGCCAGGTGAGGCAGCAGGCAGGGCACCACGCACAAGGGTCTGTCCCAGGCCTTGCTGAACCTCTATGAAGCTGTGCTTGGGAATTTAGATTTTCTTTTTTAATGAAACCCTAAGCCAGGTGTGATGGTGCACACTTGTAATCCTAGCATTCAGGAGACTGAAGCAGGAGGATGGATGGCTGTGAGTTTAAGGCCAGCATTCTGGCTACCTAGTGAGTTCAAGGCCAACCTGGACTACATAACAAGACTCTGTCTTGAAAAGACAAGAAACTTCGATGACCTCAGTTCACCATAGTCAGTGGTCAGTCTCCTGCCTCTGCCACCTTGGGGAACATAAGCTGTTTTCTTCCAGCCACCACTGCACAGCCCAGGTCCCTGCTTAGAGGAGCTGCTCCTATCAGGGCAGAACTAGGGCCCCACGCCTGGAGTGGAGCAGTAGCCACTCAGTCACTCTGGAGCAAGCCGAGCCTTGCACTGAAGTGGAGGTCGGAGTTCAGTTCAGCACCACGTGTAGTTGTTGTATTTAACTTTATCAAGAAGAAGGCCCCGCAAATCACAAAGAAAAGGCCTTTCCCCGGCCTGGGATTGGCGGCCTCACTCTGACAGGCGGCTGGATCAGGTGGCAGGAGGCTGGGCGCAGGCGCGGCCGCTCTGCCGCTATCTATTTGGACGAGGTTTCCAGGCCCAGGAGCCCGCGCAGACCTGGCAGTGGGGCGGGGGGAGGTAGTAAGGAGGCCCGAGTCCGCGGTTCGTCTGCCACGGGTTAGGGCAGAACTGGCAGGCAGCCGAGACAGGAACGTCTGCGCAGTCAGAAGCCAGCAGCCGGGGCCTTCCCAGGACTCGTGTCCAGCCTGAGCCAGGGCGAGCGTCCCAGAACCTCGCGGCGAGGCGGACGCACACCCAGAGCAGCAGACGCCCGGGGCTGAAGGCGGGGAGAGGGGACTGGGGGCGGGGCTCTGAGGGGGCGGGGCCGGACCCGGGGGCGGGGCGAGGCCGGGGCGGGGCCTGCGCGGCGCTATGGGGGAGGGGCGCGGGGGAGGGGCGGTGGCCGGGCGCGGTCCCGCAGGCCGAGTCCGGCGCGGGGCCAGAGGCTCAGCGGGGCCGGCTCACCTTGGGCTTCTCCTCGGACATGGCTGCGCGGCGGCGGCGGCTGGCGACGGGCGGCGGAAGTGCAGCGCTGAGCGGGCGAGTCACGCTCTCGGCCCCGCCGCTCTCCCGCCGCAACTGCTCGCGGGGCCGCGCTTTATCCCCAAATCCCCGGGCGCCCATTGGCCGGCGCGGGTCACGTGGCTGGGCGCGTGCACGATGCGCGCGCCCCGTCATCGGGCGCGCGCCCCCCGGCGGTCGCGCCTTCGGGCCCTGGAACTGCGTCACGGGCGGGCCCGGCGCGGGGGCGCGCGGACGGGGGCGCGCGGGCGCGGGGCTGGTGTGTACGGCAGGGTCGGGAGGTCGGCGGGGCGCGGCCGTGCTAGGTCAGGCCCGGAGCTGGCCGCCAGCCGCTGGCCTCGTCCCCTCGTGGCCCAGCCCTGCTGCCGGCGCCCACCGAGCACAGACTGCGTTCCTGGGGGAGGGAAGTCGGGGCGCTCTGTGAACCCCCCTCCGTGGCCTGACCATCGACCGTCGGGCAGGGAGGAGGGATGTCTCACCAACTAGAGGCAGATGTCACCTCTGCTGGCCCTGGGGAGGCCTCACGCCGATGGGCTCACACTCTGGGACTGCGCGCTTTGTGGCTTTGTGGGTGCAGCAGGCAGCACAGACCCCCACTCCTCCCCCAGGTCCTGGTGGTGGGTGGCCCATCAGAAGGGCCTCTCAGAGGGCTGGCAAGGCCCCTTTCTTCCTGCTGCACCCTCACTCTGCATTCAGGCTGCAGTCTGTGTGGCTTCTGTTCTCCCCAAGTCCCAGTCTGGGGCCTTCTGAACCCTAGAAGTTAAAGCTAGGCAGGCTACCCCATGACCTCATATTTTGATCAGTTTTCTGGAATGCTGTCCTAAGTCCTCACACTCAAGCCTTGCAGCAACCCATTTTACACAGCAGGAAACAGAGGGTAAATACATACATGGCCAACGTCACAGTGCTGGTAAACTGAACAGCTAGGAAGACACTGAGGTCTGCTGCCAGCTCAAGCAGTAGCCAGATCCTCTTGGGCCATGGCTCCAGAGGCCTCTGAGTGCCTGGATGACTGAACACAATGAACCAAAGCCTAGGGAGCCAATTCCCTAGGGTCCCCCAGGGCGCTCTGTAACGCACACTCTCTCTCTTTCTCTGTCTCTCTGTCTCTCTCTCCCTCCCTCCTCAAAGCAAAGTCTTTTACTTCTGCAACTCCAAGCCTTGAAACGGTGCAGTCTTGCTTGGTCCTAGCAGCTGCCTGAGAAAAACAACCAGGAAACAGCACAGTCCGGATTTGGGCCTCTGTCTACACCATCTCTGCAAGGACCAGATGGAAATGGGAAATGGGTGTTACCCATTTCCTGTGTACCTGCAGAACCTTAGAACCAAGTCTCCATTGATTTGAACTTCACAACTGTCTTTCAACCTTGAGTATTTGCATTCACACACAGCAAGTTTGGTAAGGTCTCTGTGACAGTCCAGCCAGAGCTGAGTTCCCATCTCAGCTGGGTCCAAGGTTTGGTTCTGCCTTCTGGCTTTGGAACCTCATCAGCTTTGGCCAAGGATGTACAGGTGAAGGGTCAATTTAGACTGTGCATCTGGAAGGTGGGAATACCAGGGACCGGCCCCTGCCAAGGTGGGTGTTGGGGATCAGAGCCTCCCAGACTTGTGGCTGAGGGGTCCCTCTGAGGCAGCGTTCAATAATGACTGTATGCCATCATTAGTTCTAAAACATGACATTGCATCCACCTACATGCATAACACTATGATGAGCTATGGAAGGGAGGCATCTGGGTTCTGAGTTATTAAAGTGAAAACTGACTTTGAACTGATGAAACTACTAAATGTGCGGCAGCAAGAAATTGTGTGAGCCAGGATCAGGGTACACAAGTGTAATCCCAGCACTCTGTGAGGCTGAGGCAGGAGGACCAAAAGTTCAAGCCCAGCCTGGGTAATTTAGTAACTTAGCAAGACCCTGTCTAAAAAAAGAAAGAAAGAAAGTTGTCAGTTTTGGCAGAAAGAAAGTGCCCATAAAATTGGAGCAGAGGAGAGCTTCTTGCTGAAAAGAATAGCATTAAAAAGAAGCCAACTACTTTACCACAAGACAATAGAAAAAATGGCTTGAGGGCATCACAGGACAGAGCAAGGCACACCACCCATCCTTGCTGGCTCAGAGTTGCAAAAGTGAAAGACTTGGCTTTGAAGAGAGAGCCGTAGGGCACCCTGCTTCAGAAGGGCCAGCTAGGGAATTGGGTCCTAGGGAAATTGGTTCCCCAGCATTTGGTCCACAGTGTTCAGCCATCCAGGCATTCAGAGGCCTATGGAGCCAGGGTCCAAGAGGGCCTAGCTACTACCTGAACTGGCAGCAGACCTTGGCATCCAAGTGGTGCTGGTTTTACAGACATGAAGAATGCAAGAGCTCTGAAGTAGGGAGGCTTCCACCCAGATTTCAGAAAGCTTAGGCAACCAGGCAGTGTGTTCCTGAGAAGGCAGTGTTTGAAGCTGTGAGTGTGACGCCAAACATGAGTGGGAACCAAAGTAAGTTGGAAAAACCAGGAACATGGAAGTTCAGCAAAGCCATAAGAAGTGAGCAAAGACAGCCCAAGAGAAACCGGTGAGTGCTACAACCACCAGCAGCGCCCTAGGGGTGGGGCCACTGAGTAGGTGGGAGATTCCATTGCACTGCAGATTGTCCTGGATGCTGGACACAGAGCTATAGGATGTGATGTTCACCCTGCTGGGTTTTGGTCTCACTTTGGTTCCATTGCTTTCTGTCCTCTTACCCTTCCCTCTGGGATGGGAATGTTTACCTGTGCCTTTGTAGGTCAGCAGTGTTTAACTAACTCTCTTTCTGATTTTTCCGGGGGCTCACAGCTCAGAGTTTGCCTTAGATCTCAGAGGAGACTTTGGACTTGGACTTTTCAGCAGTGCTGGAACTATTAGGACTTTGGCAACTCTTAGAGAGGGACTGGTGCATTTTGCATAAAGGGGTGCATATCAGTCTTTTGGGGGTTGGGGGCAGAATATTATGGTTTATATCCAGATGTCACCCCAAAGCCTCATGCACTCATAGATGGGGCTTTTGGGAGGTGACTGGATCATGAGGTGTGATACTCATCCATGGATTAGTCCACTGATGGGTTTATAGGTTAGTTACTTTTTTGCTGCTAAGACACCATACCTGACATGAGTTAAAGGAGGAGAGGTTTATTTCAGCTCACAGTATATAGAGGTTTCAGTCTGTAGTCGGCTGGCTCCAAGGCTGGCCGGCATGGCAGAGGGGCCTGGCAGAGGAGAGACAGTTCATGGTGTGGCAGACAGAAGGCAGCAAGCAGCAGCAAGTCTGTCTTCTTTCTGTCCCTTTATATTCCATCCAGGCTACAAATCTATTGATTGGTGCCATTCACACCCAGGGTGGGGCTTCCATTATCACACCCTTAATCCACATTCACAGACCCTAAATCCAGCCACCTCAGAAAAGCCCTACTATGACTGCATGAGGCTTTGGGAGGACATCTAGACACAAGCCACAACAATAGCTAAATGATGTTGGGTGGTAGAGCTGGTTAAAGGAAGCAGGGCATGGCCTGGAAAGGTCTACCCTCCCTCCCTTCACTCTGCTTGCCCTCTGCCTGTCTCCCCACCTTGGAGTCAGTCAGCCACGGACACACTGTGAGCCAAAGTGAACCTCCCTCCTGAGAGTTGTGGGCATGGGGCATTGTGCCTCAGAGACAAGAAAGTAGCTCAGACAGACGGGAGGTCTTGGCCTTTCCCACCTGCTCCAGACCCACAAGCCCCATAATGAAGGTGAAGACTGCCGATGGCCAGCAGACAGGTCACGGCTGAGAACGTGAGGGACGGCGAGTCACAAAACCCTGGACGCAGTCAGCACAGACCGCGGCCACGGCAGGGGTGACAGGAGAAGGTGGGTCGGGACGGGGAGGGCACATCGAGGACGCAGCGAAGGACTCTGCTGCGGACACAAGTATGTGACCGCACACGGAAGGGACCATCTGGGAGGAGGGCCTAGTTCTGCTGTCCGCAAGGGGCCCCTGCCTGAGCCGGGCAGACTCTCCCAACAAAAATAACTGGAAAACCTGCATAAAGTATTTTTAAAAATCTCTTACATTTTCCAGCTATCCTGCTGGCGGGGGCGGCGATCGCGGACGAAGGGAGGGCAGGCAGCTGGGAGGGCGAGCAAGGGAGAAAGGAAGGAAGGAAGGAGCCGGCGGCGCCGCGCGTCTGCGTGTGCGAGCGCCCGAGAGCGCAGCCCGGCCCGCCGGCCCCGCCCGGCAGAGGGCGCCCGGCCCGGGGAGCGCGGCCGGCTGCGCGCCGGTGGAGGCCGCGAGAGGCGGCGCGGGGAGGCGGAGCAGCCGCTGCACCCGAAGAAGGCTCCGGACGGCCCGCGCCTCTCCCGGCCCCTCCGGCCTCCCGGGTCGGTCCTCAAAGTCGTCCCAAGCTGGACGCGCCGAGGGAGCCCCGGAGCCCACGCGCCCGCCTGCCCGCCCGGAGCCCGGGACTGGGGGGCGCACACCGCGCGGCCACCGAACAGACGGTCCGGACCTGAGCAGAGGAGTACGCCCGTCTCTGCGGGGCTGCTTGCACAACGCCGTGTCGACCGGCACTTTCTGCGAAGAGACGCAGCGCCGGCCGGACCCCGATTCCACGCTACGTCCGCGGCTTTTTTGAGGGCTGCTCCGGAGCTGTATTATGTGCGTAAGCGCCCCAAGGAAGCGTTGCACGGCAACCTCGTGTCCCCTGCCTGTGACCAGCGCAGCATGGTGACCCAGCACGGCAAGCCCGTGTTCACTCAGGTTCGTGTGGAGGGCCGACTATACCTGGAGTTCATGTCGGGCGATATGCTGCTGATAAAGTGGCACTTCAGCATCTGCAGCGCCGAGAGCCCCCCGCCCCCGCCCCCGCCGGCATCTCGCCGTGCACGCCCAGGACCTCGCCATGCACCGGCCAGGTGTTGGATAAAGTCTCCAAAAATATCTCCCGGTGTGGGCTGTCCGATTCTACCCTCAACTACCCCCGGCTGTGTGCGATCCCGCCCCAGACCTACAGCCTCAGCTCCCAGACTGGCCCCCGCCGCGGAACCCAGACAGCAGCGGCCCAGCAAAGGGTGGAAACAGAAGATGTCGGGGGCAGCACCGTGAGCTCTGGGGGCGGCAACGCCAACACCAGCAACAGCAAGAAGAGCCCAGCCAGCACCTTCGCCCTCTCCAGCCAGCTGTCTGATGTGGTAGTCGGGGGGAGCCCACCCTGATGGGCGAGGATCTGGGGACGAGGGCGAGAGGCTCATCACCGGCCCAGAGAACACGAGTATGACGCGGCCGACGGCATCGACGAGGGCAGCTTCAGCAACTCCGCCGCACTGGGCGACAACAGCCCCTGGAAGAGCAGGCCCCCGTCCAGCCAAGAAAGCAAACCGGAGAATCCCATATCACAGGCCTCCCAGTAAAGGCCCTGTCCCGGCCACCCGGCTCTCTGCCTGCCTGCCCCACCCCTCGAAGCCCTGGGGAGCAGTCTCAGATGAAGAGACTGAGCATCTAAAATGGGCAGCCTCCATCCACCCTACTTCGGGGAGGAGCTGGACTCACTGGGGCCAGGTGCCACGATTTGTGCCCAGTGGCCCTGGACTGGGCCTGGCCTCTTGGAGCCTTTAGGGGGGAGGGGTACTCACGTGGATAGCTGTGTGGACCCTGGACCTCTGAGCGACGGCCCGAGCACCCCCACTCCAGGGCACTGCCTCCATCCTCGCTGCAGGCTCGGGGTCCTCACCCTCCAGACTTGCCCTTAACCCTGGGTTGTCTAGACCCACAGCCCTTAGAGTCTTAAAGTTATGGGGCTGGGTCGAACACCCCACCTCTCGGCAGCTGGGAAGGGAGGGGTAAAGCTCTGGGCTTCTCCTCCCTCTGTCACTTGTCCCAGCTCCAAGTTTCTTAAAAAAATATATTATTAAAAATGTAAGTTTAAAAACAATTTTTAAAAAGTATTCCAGATATCTACCAAAACAGACACTTTCTCCTAGGGACAAAGATTCCAGAACAAGGGGAACTCAGTTTTATCTTTGAGGTATTTGGTGAAAACTATGCTGTATTTATTAGCTTGGAGTGCCATACAAAGATATACAGAGGGATGCTGGGTATGGTGTTCTACACCTGTAATCTCATCTACCTGGGAGGCTGAGGCAGGAGGATCACAAATTCGAGGCCAGCCCAGGCAACTGAGTGAGACTGTCTCAAAACAACCAAAGCAAGACCCTGGGGTATAGCACAGTAGTAGAACTTCTCTGGTCTCAGTCCCTAGTACCACCATCAAGAAAAAAATTTAAAAAGACAGGGTGGCTTTAACAACACATATTTATTTCCTCGCCATTCTGGAGACCAAAAATTCAGAAATCAAGGCACTGTTGGGGTTGGTGGCAGCGAGGCCTCCCCTGACTGTGGTGGCCACATTCTTGCTGCGTCCTCATGTGGCCTTTTCCCTTCTTAACAGAACACCAGCCCTGTGGGGTTGGGGCCTCACCCACGTGATCTTCTCTACCCTTAGTTCCCTTGCGAAGGCCCTGTTTCCAGTGCAGACAGTCAGGCCTTCAACATGTTATAGTTTGGGGAGACACTATTCGGGCCACAGCACGTGCAGCGGACCAGCAGTCGACGCTGAACAGAGCATGGCAGTCCCCGAGGGTGCAAGACAGTAATGGTGATGACCAGCCAGGTCGAGGACTCTGATAAGTGGCGGGGTGGGGAGCAGGGGACAAACTGGCAAATCTCACAGCCTGCCCTGAGCTTCCGATGGCTGAGTCACGCGGGACCGAGCAGCCACCCTGCCTCCCACCCACAGCCTGGGCAGGAGCTCCTGGGAGGACAGCAGCAGCACCCGACACTTCCACATGCAATATCCGGAATTGATGTGGACAGAGAAAACAAAGTGAGACCAAGCGAGAGAACAAAGCCACACGAGAGGAGGTCATTGGCATCAGCAGATGGTCAGTATGCTCAGGAGACCAGGAGGCGGGAAGTCTAAGCAGAGAAGTGGAGTATGTGTTAAAGTATCACTGCAATAATTTTGCAACTCTTCTCATGGCTCAAACTTAAAAAGACAAGAGTGAAGTAAAAAAAAAATCCAATACAAATTTGGAAACAGAAATACGATAATTGGAATTATGAATTCAAGGGTTCACAAACTGATTAAACACAGTGGGAGTAATGATTAATGAACTTAAAGATAGGTCAGATAAAAATACTCAGAAGCAGAGGGAAGGCTGCCCATGGTAGCAAACACTTGTAATCCCAGCACTTGGGAGGCTGAGGCACTGTACAGCCAGCCTGGGCTATGTAGTGAGTTCAAGGCCAGCCTGAACTACAGAGTAACAGCCTGTGTCAGAAAAAAACAGAAGAAGAAGGAGGGGAGGAACAGGGGGAGAAGAAGGAGAAAAGATGAAGAGGAAGAAGAGGAGAAGAAGAAAGGAAGGAAGGGAGGGAGGAAGGGAGGGTGTAGCTCACCCTGCAAAGTCTGAGAGAGACATGTGGTGTTGGAGAGTCTAACATACCTCTCAAATCATCCCCCAGGAGGAGAGGAAAAAGAGGAAATGGGCCAGAAGCAATAATAAAAGAAGATTTTTCAAAATTGAACACAGATAGTGCTCGCTTCGGCAGCACATACACTAAAATTGGAGCACAGATAAATCACAGATTACAGAGATAGCATCAAACCCAGTCAGAATAAACACAAAGAAAAACACCCATTTATAGGACATTAAGCCCACTGAAAACTGTTGTTAGTTTTGCATTGCTATGACAAAATAGCTGAGATACGAAATTTAAGAGCAGGAAAACTCCAGCCAGGGCCAGCCTGCTCCGTTATTTCTGGGTCTGCAGTGATGATGTTTCTGGGCAGAAACATGATGGCAGGAGGGTGTGGCAGGGGAAAGCTGCTCAGCTCATGGCAGATGTGGAGAGGAAGGGCTGAGGGTCAGTCGCCATTCCCAGGCCACACCCCACGACCACTCCACTCCACGAGGCCCGCTGCCCACAGCCCATTCAGCTGCACACTGGTCGAGGTCAGCAACCTCAAGATCCCATCAAACACCAGAAGTCCCGCCTCTGAACACTATTGCCTTGGGGACCACGTGTTCAACACATGAGCCTTTGGGGAGCAGTTTAGATCCAAACGGTAACAAAAACCAAAGATGTTTTCTTCAACAAGCCCTGAGACTACGCAGCCACACCCAGTGCTCTCACAGCTGTCTTAGTTTGAGCAGGCACACTCTGAAGCTCACCATGGGACAGTCTGAAACTCCTGACTGAACATTCGACCTTCAAACTGACGTGTCAGCGCAGGGGTCCCCTCCACCCCAATCACAGATGTAGACCTAGAGGAGGGTTTTCTGGAGAAGGAAGTTAAGACAAGGTAAGCCACTTTGTAATTGGATTTCTTAGCTGTGGTGTCCAGGACTACCTGTGGTTTCTCACAAGAGAGATGTCTGTGGACAGAGGCCATGCAGACCACCCCAGCCCCTTCCATCCTCTTCACAGAGTGGAAGGTGAGGGCTCTGGCTGGTGCAGGCCCTCTCTGGGAGTGGGGACAGTCAGTCTCCCAGGGCCATGAGCCAGGCACGTCAGTACCTGACACATGCAGCAGGGCGGGGGTGGGGTGGGGGGGTGGGCTTGGTAGAGTCGTGTGCCCGGTGTCCGGTTTCATTTAAAGCAAGAACTCTTCCCTGCTGGGCCTTGGGTTTTCCCTCGGAAGAGCTGGGTGTGCTTTGAGCATTGCCAATTGGGACAGCCGTAATTTGGGCCTTTTTTTCTCTGCACGTCTCCTCTCATCCTCATCTGTATCCTGATTGTTGAACAGAGAAAAAGCTGTAGTCGGAGGGTCAGAGGGGTCTGGGGGCCCATTTGCAAACCCACCAGGATCTTCTAAAAATCAGCCTGACCACTCTTTAGAGAGTTAACAAACATGGTGGAACCACATTGTTGGCCATCTGACACTGAACAAGGAACCTGCACTCTAGTAGTCTCCTCTGCTCCTGGGACCTCTCACGGGCAGGACGAGCTATGAGACAGAAGAGCAAGAAACTCTGCTCCGAGTATGTCCTGCGGTCCTGCGAGGTTAAGGCCGTCTGCGGGACAGAAGGAGAGGGCTGGGGAGGACTGGGTCTCTGGAGTGCTGGCCTTGGGGGAGCTCCTGAGTATTTACTGGTCCTGTGGACCTCTCTGTAGCCTGCGACCTACCGTAATGTCTTCAGGGCCAGATCGTTCCCGGTTTTAAGGATACAGCCTAAGGGCAAGTCATGGGATCTGCAGGGTGTTTCCCACGGCACGTCATGGGCCCTATGGGGAGGGGGAGAGCGGGCGGACACTAGGACTGCAGCCCTTCAGGTGGTGTCCCATGCAGGAGGATGCAGACCCACCAAGTCACCAAGAGCATCCTCTGTGAGACTCAGTCATAGTACCTACCACACATCTGTGGCAAAGTGGCGCTGTTACCTTCTTAGTTATCTTTTTGCTTAGAACTCTCCATGCCCTGTGGCCCATCATGATCCCTTGGCAGGAAGGAGCCTTTGGGACCCCCAATCAGCTACTTGAGAAAGAGTAAACTCCTGAAAGAGCAGGGTGGAGCCTCCCCCCGGGTCTCCATCTAGCCAGTTGAGAAACAGTATCCCTTATGTTTATTTAAATAATAAAAACGTTGGTGATTACTTTAAGGCAGTAGAGGTACTTTTTAGCATTTAAGGGGGAAAAAAGAAAAAAACTTTTAAAAAGTTCTAAGTACAAGGACCACTCTCTACCTTTGCGTACTCACAGCAGGTTGAGTCGACCTTTACTGGCTGTTTCCTTGTTCTGCCCAGGTCTCCCAGCACATTTTCTAAATTACCTGAATTTCTGCTAGAAGAAACAGGGAGGGGATGTAACCTGGTTCGGAAGAGAATTGGGGAGGATTTCCATATATTCCCTGAAAACAGAGGCTTTAGAGATTTGACAAATATGGTGGAACCACATGGACTGGGATGGTTCCCAGAAAAAGTGATACTGAGAGACAAAAGGTCACCGAGGGGAAAAGCTCAGATGAGACTCTGAGCACAAAAAGGGACAAGCTGGGGTAGGCAGCTACTCAAACGGGAGACCAAAAGAGCGAAGAAGCTGAACAGGCTGTGTGGCAGCCCCCAGTGCACCTGACCACAGAGGATGCCACCACATCCCACTGGCCGCCATCATGGCACACATCCCTGGCCACAGCCCCCACACACACCACGGGCCTCAGTATAAACCCACCTGGCAGGGCACAGCAGGAGAGCAGAGGGATGTAGCATGAAGCAGTAGGGTGAAAGAGATGCAAGGGGAAGGGGCGGGACCATCCTGGGGTTGCACAGTGGGAAGCAGCAGAGCAGGCAGCCAGACGCTGGATTCCCCGGCTTCTGCTAATTTTTCTTACCTTCTGGCCAGCTCGCCAAAACTATGTTATCAGGGTCTGGGCCTTTCCAGGTTCTTGGTATCCTGAACAAATGGATTAGAAAATATGCAAAGGATAGTGAGGTTTTATATTTATTAAAGGTATTGCCAGGCTTGGTGGCACACACCTGTAATCGCAGCACTTGGTAGGCTGAGGCAGGAGGATTGTGGCAAGTTTGAGGCCAGCCTGGGCTACATAGTGAGTTCAAGACTAGCCTGAACTACAAAGCAAGACCTTTTCTCAAACAAACAAATGAACAAACAAAATAAAGGTATTAAAGGTAAAAGAAGTACACTCTGCAGAGTGCAAAATGAACCACTGAGAAAAAGAATACAGCAGCCACGAGGTTCAAGGCTGCTGATGTCAGATGTAGGCTAGCCTATCAAAAACCTGCTTGATCTTGTGCCAGAAGAATTGAAGATAGCATTCTCTGATTGATCCCAGGTACAGGACTTAGAAAATGCTCTGCACATGTGTGCTAGATCTCCATGATTTATAAGTCATGCCTGCTTGCCCAGCCCTTTTGCCATGCCCTAATCTCTGCCTCAGAAGGAGGAAAGTGAAAGCCATCCATGTCCTAGGCTGGTTCAAGATGGAAATGTAAGCCAGGCGTGGTGGCACACACTTGTAATCCCAGCACTCCGGGAGGCTGAGGCAAGGACTGCAAGTTCAAGCCCAGCCTGGGCAATTTAGTGACTTAGTGAGACCCTGTATCAAAATTAAAAATAAGAATGGACTGAGGATGTAGCGCAATGCAAAGCACTGGGTTCAATCTGCAGTACTAAAAAGCAACAATAATAACAAAAAGCAAAAAAACATAGATTAGATATAGATGTTAACAATTGCTAACAAAACAATGAGGGTTTAAACATATAAAAATGCTCAAGTTATATACATACTATTGTGTTGGTATGTTTAATTTCAGTGAAAAAGTGGTTTTCAAAAAAAAAAACTAAAATTATCCCCTCAAAAACTAGAAACAGCTTTCAAACAACTGGGAGAAAAACGAAGCAACAACAAAACTCCAATAAGCTGAAACATTCATAAAATCAAGATAAGGAAGAGAAATGATCATAGAATCCATTTCCGTAACACAGAGGTGAGCTGCACAGTGACGGTTTGGATAAAAAATGTCTCCAAGAAGCTCATGTGTTGAAGTCTTTCTCCCCAGAACGGCAGTGTCCAGAGGGTCACCTCTGCGAGGAATTGGGGCCTGAGGCTATGACCTTGTCAACAGATCTGCTGATTGATTCATAACTGAATGGGCATAGCGTGTGGGCTTTGTTAGAAAAAGAAAAAGAGAAAGAAAGCGCCGTCGCTGGGCCACCAAGAGGTGCACAGCTTCAGTCCGCCAGATCCCCGCCATGCAGCCTCTCTGACACTGCAAGCCCAATAATCCTTTCCTCCTTTAAGTCGATCGCATCAGGTAGGTCACAGTGATAGAAAGCGAGCACACGCACCGTTATGCCTGTACGTGTGTTCACAGTGTGGAGGAGGCATTATCGTTACACCATTTTATGGTCTTGGAGAAAAGTCATGTGACGGTGGAGGGATCCTCTGCTGAGGATGCAGAAAACAGGAAGGAGCCCGTCCCCACTCTGATACAAGACAAGTTGGATGACCTGCAGAGCCATAACTTCACTTCCATCCGCCAGAGAGCCAGAGCTTCCAGTTGCTCCACCAGCCAGGACTCAGTCACACTCTCAGCAGAGAGCAGGGCGAGCCAGAGCCGACATGAAAGTAGACAAGACTTCAGATAAAGCTGTTAGCAATTGCTAAAAGGCAACGCACGGGTGAGCACGCAAGGCCTTGAGAGCTGGGACACCATAGGAAAGATCGGGACAGGTACAGACATCGGCCATGCTGGTGGGGATGTCTCTAAAGGGAGCGGCCAGCACTGGGACATCACAGAACAACGTCTTCAGATGCTGGGGGAAAGGTAGGGGTCCTCCCGCTCCCTAAAAACACATGAGGACCAGGTGGGAGTGGGAGAAGGAACATATCCCACCTCTCAAGGAAGGGTCAGAATCCACTGGGCCCATCCCTTTGGATCCCTTTGGAGGTCTTCTGACTCTGGGGAAGTAACAGGATCCCCGGAAATATCCTACCAAGACCCAGGCCCAGGAGGTGAGGTTAGGGCATCAGAGAACTCCATTTGCTCCCATGTACCAGCTGGCAGGCATCAGGAAGCAAGGAAGCAGCCTTCCATGGAGGCAGGGGGCATGGACAGGGCCCCAGATGGGTGCAGGTGCACAGGGAGGCCTGGAGCTGCAGGTGTAGTGCGAACAGAAGAGCCCCCTCACCAAACCAGTCCCCCTTAGAACACTGTAAGCCCCTCCCAGGAAACCAGCACCCTTCAGAATAGTAGGGAGACTCATGTAGGAAATCAGCACCGGAGAGACCTGTACAGCAAACCAGCCCACCTTGGCAAAAGCCAACACCAAAGGACTTTGAAGTCAGGGGTACATAGACCGTAACCACAGCAACAGCAAAACCCAAACGCAATTCAACTAACAGCTTGACTGGCTCAAAGACAGCCTGAAAGAAAAGGGGTGGCATAAGTCAAAAAGAAAGGTGCCAACTCCCAAGCTCAAGTGCTGCCGACTCAGGTGCTACAGCAATGCACAGTGTCTGCCTCCTGTTAAATAAGTATGACGCAGACACACAGCCAGAGACGAAATCTGCAGAACCAGACTCAGACACAACTCAGGTGTAGGGATCACCAGACAGGAATTCATGTTGTAGGCACAAGTGGAAAAGGCAAACAACATGAATAAAAAGATGAGGAATTTGAACACATCACAGGAAACCATAGGAAATGAAATGTGAGAAATACAAACAGAGTAAGAGAGAAGAGGGCTTTTGACACTGGCTCCCGAGTAGGCTCAACTCTGCTGAGGAAAGAATCAGTAAGCTTGGAGCCCATAGAAATCAGTCAAACTCACACAAAGAAGAAAGCGGAAACACAAACAAACAAAAATACAAAAGAGAAAAACACACCTTGGAATAACTTCACATGGCCTGGTTTATGTGTAATTGGGATAACAGAAAGAGAAAAGAGAATGGGCCAGAAGAAATACTTGAAAAAATAATGGCTAAGAATTTTCCAAAAGTAATGAAAGGCACCACTCCACAGATCCAAGTAAAGAAGCCCTAGTTAGGGTTAAAAGTATTTTTTAAAAAGGCACAACATAGGGCTGGGGATTTAGCTCAGTGATTAGAGTGCTTGCCTTGCAAGCACAAGGACCTGAGTTCGAGCCCCAGCACCACAAAAAAAAAAAAAAAAAAAAAAAAAAAAAAAAAAAAAAAAAAAAAAAAAGGCACAACATATTCAAACTGCTGAAACCGCAGACAAAAAAGACACAGTTCAGGCAGATAGAGAAAAGCTGACATGTCACACACAGATGAAGAATGGCGAGAGGCCAGCACGCCTGGTGTTGGAAGGTACACAGACCCGACGACCAGGAAGGACACATCTGAGGACCACAAGCCCAGGTCTGGGGTGCGGCTCGGTGGTGGAGCTCACTGTGGGTGAGGTCCCAGGTTCCATTACCCTGTGACACAAACAAAACAAGCACAAGACAAGACCCTAAGCCCAGGTGTCTACACCCAGCAAAGTATCTTCTAAAAGCAAAGGAAAGACTTACGGTGCTGGGGAAGATGGAGAAACCTCACTGCGGCTCCACCTTTCTTACTTATCCCAGCTCAAAGTCCAGATGGCTAAGGAAAGGCCTGCCTGATGGGCGACTCTCCCATTACCTGCCCTCATTGCCCAGCTTGAGCAGAAAGCACCGGTGGGGACCTGCACGCCACCTTCAGACAGCATCAGCACTAAGCGAACCTACTTTCCTGGCCAGAGTGGAAAACCTGCAAGCCAAAGTGTGTGAGCAGAATCCAAGTCTTGCTTTCTTTCTGGTTTTTGCTTTTTCCCTCTCAGCTCCAAAGAAGGAAAAGCCAGAGACGACCAGTCGGGAGCATGGTGACCACACTGCTGGAAACCAAAGATAAAGACAAACCTTGAAGCAAGCAGAGAATGGCCCACCGTGCGAGGGGCAAACAATGGGAAGGGTGGCTGCAGATTTCCCATCTGGAACATGGAGGCCACAGGACAGGCAGGAAGCACGGTTATAGCAGCTGGATTGTGATATTTGTCTGACATTTTTAAAGGCAATTCAGTCCACACTTCTACAGCCAGTGAAACTATCCCATGGAAAAGACAGCAAGATGAAGACATTGTCAAATGGAAGAAAATAAAAGAGAATGTCTTAGCTGAGGGGCAGGAGGATCGCTGCACATTCAAGGCCAGCCTGAACTACTGTCTCAAAAAACCCAAAACAAACAAACAAAACTCAAAAATCAAAAAAGAATGTCTTGCCAGTAGACCAAGTTTGAAGATATTGTCACCAGGAAGCCAGGGCCAGACATGCTGAGGAACCAGCCCCTCACTCCTTGGTCCTCGGTTCTTTGAGGAAAGATTTCAGTCACGTAGTTGGCCGTGCAGGAGTCTAGGTAGGATTTATTGTAAAGCAGAAAGAGAAAGTTTCCCCTTCAAGCGAGAAGGCAGGTGGTGCCACGGCCCCTGAGCGTGAGCTTGGTCATGGTGTCAGCACACAAGAGTTGCTTCTGGGGTTCAGGGAACTGTGGTAATGATGGTGCTAACTGGCATTTCTCTTAGAGGTTACTTTCAAATGCGCACTTCTCAAAGATGCCTTCCTTGTTCTTTTCAGATGGCCAGTGTGCCCCCCGGGGCCTCGATCTTCTGTAAAGAACGCTCCCCTTCCTGACTCCGTGGGGTGATGGCCGTGGCTCCAAGTGTGCTGTGCACTTGCTCTGGAAATGGATGGCCAGGCCGGGCTTGGGGAGGGCTGTGCAACTGTGTAGTGGAACTGTGTAGCCGCAGCGTGTTTGTGCTGCGAGGGGTCACTTGAGTCTCAGACCTAACAAATGATGATGAATGTGTTACACACAGAGACCTTTGCATCTTCACTTAACGGAGACTGGCAGAGCGTGCTGCTGTGGGCCCCCTTGTCCCTCAGGCCTGCTGATGTCTAACCACCCACTTCTAATAACAGGATCAAGGGAATTCTTTCTTTCTTTCTTTCTTTCTTTTTTTTTTTTTGAGACAGGACCTCACTACGCAGTTCAGATTGGCCTTAAACTCATTATGTGTCCTAGGCTGGCCTCAAACTTGCAGTGATCCTCCTCCCTCAGCCTCCTGAGTGCTGGAATTACAGGCACTGCCCTGGCTGTCATTTTAACTTTTCAAAAACAAACGTAAAAAATGCACTGCACTCGCAGAGCCAGGGCAGGCAGAGACGGCTACTTCCCACCACAGGGTCTGTGCCCTGCAGGCCACAGAGTGAGCTTGGACCACTGCGGTACCTGGTGGTTGAAGACCCTCCCCTAGTGCATCCACCCCCCACCCCATGTTATCTTCACCTTTTCCCTTCAGGAAGGCAGACATTTACAGTCCAGAACATCCAAACTCAGATGCACAATGAGGGAAATTAGAAAGTGGCTGTGCACACCCGGGGTAGGCATGGGCTCAGAAAAGCCCTGAGAACTCAAGTTTACCCCAGTTCCATGGCACAGAGCCACCCAAGAACAACCACAAAATAGTAAGCAGGGGATGGGGAGACTTATTTCCAGAGGGTCCACGTTATAAGATTCAAATGCCATTTTCAACAAAAGTCATCAGGTACAAAAGAAACAGGAGTTAGGTGCTGGGCATGCCTGTAATTCCAGCACTCAGGAGGCTGAAGCAAGAGGATCTCCTTGAGAGGCCAGCCTGGGCTACACAGTGAGTTCAAGACAAACTTGAACTACATAGTGACACCCTGTCTCGAACAAAGGAATTAATAAAAAAATAAAAACAGGATCCACTGAAAGGAAAAAATTAATCAACAGAAACTGTCTTTAAGAAAGACCTGGTGGGAGATACACTTGATAAAGACTTTAAAACAACTGTCTTAAAGATGCTCAGAGAACTGAGGGCAGATATGGGGAAAAATCGAGAAAATAATGGGTAAACAAAGTGGAAATATCAATAAAGAGCTAGAAAACATAAAGAGATAATTCTAAACCAAAAAAGAAATTCTGGAGGCGAAAAGCACAATGACAAACAGAAGTTTATGAGTGGGATTCACAGATGGGAGCAAGCAGAAGAATGATCAGTGAATTTGAAATAGAATGATGGAAAATATTGAGCGTGAGGAACAAAGAGAAAAGTGCTTGAAGAAAAATGAGCACAACCTACAAAACCTGTGGTCACCATCAAGAGCACCAAGGGAGAAGAGAAAAGGAGAGAGAGTACTTCAGGAAACAATAGCTGAAGGCCCCAGATTTGATGAAAGACACGGATATGAACATCCAGGAAGCTCGAAGAACTCCTAGAAAGATGAACTCAGTGACATATTATAATCGAACTGTCAAAAGACAAAGATGGAACTTGTGTGTTTGTGTGTGTGTGTGTGTGTGTGTGTGTATACGTGTATGCACATGGTTGGAGGTGCTGGGATTGAACCCAGGACCTCTGCACTGTATCCCCAGGCCTTTTAAAATTTTTTATATTTTTGAGACAGGGTCCCACTAAGTTGCCCCCAGGGGGCTGAAATCTGCAATTCTCCTGCTTTGGCCTCCCTGGGTGCTGGCTTAAAAATGGAATCTTGAATGTGGTCAGAGAAAGGTCTCATCACACACAAAACATCCACAGAAAGAATATCAGATTCCTTATCAGAAACTCTGGTGATGAGGCAGTGGGCCAGTGCCTTCAAACCACTGAAAGAAAAACTGTCAACCAAGAACAATGTATCTGCACCACTGTCCTTCAAAGTAAGGAGCTGATGAGATGCCCAGGTGAACAGGAGGAAAGGCCTGCAGTACCCTGAGGCTCGGGGAAGGGATAATGATCCCAACACAGGTGGCCACTCAAGCAATGGTATCACTTGGCATTACTGTCAGAAGAGTTTGTAGCTGCACTTTTTGTGTTTGTTTCACAAACACGTGAAAAAACTGTCACAAGCTCAAAAGACAGTACTAGTGCAACTCTGATTAGTGGCTGTACATTTGGTTCTGGTATAATTTCAGAGGCAAATGTATTAAAAAATTATTGGTTTCTGTTTTGGGTCACAGACTGTAAAAAAAAAAAGTAATTTTGTGACATCAGTAACGGAAAGGATGGGGTTGGGGATTTAGCTCAAATGGTAGAGTGCTTGCTTAGCAAGCATGAGACCTTGTGTTTGATCCCCAGCACCCCTCCTCAAAATAGAAAGGATGCAAGTGGGTTCTATGAAAGCAGTGTTTTTATGTTATTGAGATGAAACTGATATAAATTCAAACTGGAGCATTAAAGTGTTATGATGTTAAATGTCATCCCCATGGCAACCACAAAGAAAATAGCTACAGAATATGCACCAAAGGTGATGAGAAAGGTAAATGTTGTGCTACCAAAAACAAAAAACAAAAAACCAAACTCAAAAGAGGACAATAAAGCAGGAAGTGAGAGAGAAAAACCCAGGAGACATATAGAAAACAAATAGGAAGACAACAAATTCAGCTCCTCCTTCTCAGTAATTACTAAGTATAACTAGATTAAACTCTCCAGAGTCAGAGGTTGGAAGAACAGATTTTTTCGAATGCCATGACCCAACTATGCTGCCTACAAGAAACTCCTTTCAGATCTAGATGCACAGGTGGGTTGAAAGTGAAAGAATGAAAAAAGGTTTGGATGTAAATAGTGCCCAAAAAGCTGGGGTAACTTAAATAGGCTGGTCACAAAAAGATAAATAGCCAGGTGAGGTGGTGCACGCCTGTTAGCTCAGCACTCTGGCAGACTGAGGCAGGAGGATCAAAAGTTCAAGTGCAGCCTGGGCAACTTAACAACTTAATGAGACCGTGTCTTGAAATTTTTTTAATTTGTATTTTTATTAGCACATGTTGCAATACATAATGATTACATTCATCATGGGGAATTGGTACATGTACATAACATGTCTTAATTCTTTTTACATCCTTTCCTCTCCTCCTCACTCTTTCCAACTCTTGGTGCCTTTCTCTTCCGGTCTGTCTGCTTCCTATTTTGGGGGAGACTGATGGGAATTGAAGTCAGTGTCTTGCGATTGCTAGGCAAGCAAGCGCTCTACCACTGAGCTAAATCCCCAACCCGTGCTTCCTATTATTTTTTATTTTGCTCTTTAAATTACAGTGGTGCCTCAGTTTATGAACTTAATTTTTTTTACAATTTTGGTGAAGATGACTGTGTTTGTGTTTGTGTGGGTAAGATAGCTGTGGTCGTGTTTGTCACCTGATGTGGAGTTTGAGAATGGAAGCAAAATTTTGCTCAACACTTTTGTTTGTGAACCAAACTGTTTGCAAATAGTAGCATTTGTGAACTGAGGTATTACTGTATTTATACTTCAGGCTTCTCTTTCTTTTCTTTTTTTGGGGGTGGGTGGGTGCTGTGGAGTGAACTCAAGGCCTTGCACTTCCTAGGCAAGTACTCTACCACTGAGCTAAATCCTCAACCCCAGCTTCTCATGTAAGAGAAATCATGTGATATTTAAGCTTGTGTGCCTGATTTATTTCACTTAACATTATGATCTCAGGGTGCATCCATTTTCCTATAAATGACTCAAATTTATCCTTTATGGCAGAGTAGTACTCCACAGTGTGTAAATACCACATTTTCTTTATCCATTCATCTTTGATGGACATGTAGGTTGCTTCCATGATTCAGCTATTATGAATTGTGCTGCTATAAACATGGGTATGTATGGATCATTGTAATGACACAGAGTCTTGCTATAGTTCAAGCTGGCCTTGAATTATGTAGCACAGGCTGGCCTTGAACTTGTAGTGGTCCTCCTGCCTCAGCTTCCTGATTACTGGGATTATAGGCGTGCACCACTGCACCTGGCTTCTCTTTTGTGTCTTTGGTTGTGGCTACCTTGATGTCCTGAATTGGTTCAAACCATTTCCTTTTCACAGTCATTTTGACTTTGGGGAAGAGGCCAAAGTCGAACAGTGCCAGATCTGATGAATAAAGTGGATGGCAGATGAGGATGCATGGTACTATTTTCATGTGACTGCCTTTCCGCTGGGTGGCATTCAGCCCATATTTTTATCACACCTGGTAAAGCACTTATGCTTGATCTTAACCAAAAGGCAAAAAGCTGGTAAAGACACTTACAAAAGAGGACTTGAAGAACTGCTTCAGGTACACGCTCAGTACAGACACGTTTTTCCCAATATTTCCTATCCATGGTTGGTAGGATCCATGGACATGGGCACTGCAGATATGGAAGGTTGACTGAATTTGCTGTAAGAGAAAAATCTACCCAGGTATGGTGGGAGTCGGAGGCAGGGGGACTGTAAGTTTGAGCTCAGCCCCAATAATTTAGTGACTTAACCAGATTCTCTCTCAAAATTAAAATTTAACAAGAGCTGGAGTTGCAGCTCAGTACAAAGAGGGTGGGGTAAGAGGAAAATCCTGACGCTGGTAGATACCCAAGGCAGGGGCTGCGCAAGTGTCCTCAGTAATCAGGGTGACTCTGCCCACAGTAGCTGGCGAATGGACAGCTGAGCCCTGCACACTAGCTGCTGAAGCCCAGATGTCCCTGCTGGGGCTGCGCACACTGGGCGTAGAAGACCTCCTTGCCCAGAAGTGGCCTCGCTGAACTGGTAGGTCAGTGTCCTGCGGACCTTGGTGACCGCCCCGTCCTCCGTAGTTCTGCAGCACCCTGGCCATCTGCTGATACACCACAAGCTTCTGGTCATCAGCTTCCAGTGGGCTTTTTTTTCCCCAAAAGTTCAGCAAGCGTTTCTTTGTTTTTGGAACCAAACTGAAAGACCTCTCCAGGCTTGTCGACCTTCTGCATGCGTGACGCTGTCTTGGGGTTGCACAGCGATTTGGCAGGCACCCAAGAGCCGCAGCTTCCTCCTGCCTCTTTCCTCCTTTGGCTGGAAAAGTGCAGGTGGGACCAGCTGATTTCCTGTTAATTTTCACAGACACTGGTGACTATCTCCTTCAAAATAGAAGTCTGTAGCACTGTTCTGTAATCCCAGCACTCTGGGAGGCTGAGGCGGGAGGATCATGAGTTCCAGAACAGCCATAGAGAGACTGGTAACAGATATCCAGCTGTACTCAGGCTGCTTCGTGGGCAGCACCGGCAGCAGCTGGGGCTGGCTCTGCCTGGAAGGTGGTGGTTAAGGAGGGTCGGTAGTCCTTGTAATCTGGGGGGACTGGAGCTCTGCCTTGGACGTTTCTTCGGTACCTCGAAAGCATCTTCAAACTCTTAACCCGCTTGTCTTGTTCAACACGAGTCATGCTTCATGAATAAATTGAGGACTCTATTTTCAGCCCTTTTGGATTTTTGAGGCACAGTCTTCTTTAGCTGCTCAGGCTGGCCTGGAACTTGTGATCCTCCTGCCTCAGTCTCCCCAGTAGCCACTCTCAAAATTTAAAAAGAACTGGGAATGTAGCTCAGTGGGAAGGCACCAAAAAACAAAGCAAAACAAAACCTAAACACTAGATTCCATTTATATGTTAGCTACTTAGAGTAGTCCAATCTATAGGGACAGAAAAATGGCTGTCGAGAGGAGCTGGGGCACAGCCAGAGCTGCTGCTTAGTGGGTTCAGGTTCTGTTTTGCAAGATGTCAAAGTTCTGAGCTGCGGGGGGTGACGTCACACAGTGGCGCCAACATGCATGCCACCCCTGGCCACACACTGAAAAGAGGCGAAGATGGCATGTCTTAAGGGGCTTTCACCACAATAAAATGTATTATTGGGTTTAAAAAAGGATATGGAATAATCTGATCCTTGAGTATTGTATTTCTATTTAGATCTTTAGTTTCTCTCAATAATGTTCACTTTTCAGTGTACCAGTCTTACATGTATTTTGTTAAATTTATCACTATGTGTTTTATGTTACTATGGAACTCTAAAAAGAGCATCCTGTGTGTGTGTGTTGGGCTTTGGGGATTGAACCCAGGGTCTTTAAACTGAGCTACATCTCAGTCCTTAAAAAACATTAAAAAACAAAATTGAGACAGGATCTTGCTAAATTGCTCAGGCTGGGCTTGAATTCGAGATCTCCCTCAGCTTCTCAGGGTGATGGGATTACAGGTGTGTGCCAACATGCCTGCCCCCCCTTTTTGTTACCATGTAAAAATATCAGTTATTTTTGTATATTGAATAAAACCCTAATAAATGTGTCAAATATCTGGCTGAATAATGAACTCTCCATCCTCAGTGGCTTATAGCAACCACCTTTTTGGGGGTGCTGCTAGGGATCTAACTGAAGGCCTCATGCTTGCTAGGCAAGCCCTCTACAATCCCCCATGCCCAGCAACCACCTTTTTATTTGTGCGTGTCGAGTGTTTTCCAGATCACCATTTTGGGCCAAACCCAGCCAGCATAGCCCAGGGCAGTCTGACCACACTCCGGAGCTGAGTTTGCTGGCTGTCAGTGCTCAGCGCCAGTGGAACAGCTCAGGCCTCTCTGCTGAGCGCACCGTCCAAGGCCCTGGGGCACAGACTCCAAGTCACGCGAAGTCACTTCTACCACATCCTGCAGGACCAAGCCACCACCCGGCCAGCCAGACCAGTGTGGGAGGGCCCAGGTGCCACTGGTACCAAGATCCATCACCAGAAAAGAAAAAGAAAACAGCCAGTCCATCAACGGAGGCGCATACTGCTCCTGCGAGCACAAAAGTCGGAAACTGTGCTGCCTGTAATCCTGGCACTGAGAAGGCTGAGGCAAGAGGATCACCAGGAGTTTGAGGCCAGCCCAGGATATACAGTGAGTTCAAGGCCAGGCTCTACTACATGGCCAGATCTTATACCAAAAAACTTAAAAAAAAAAAAACCCCAAACCTATAACCCCAGGAGACTGAAGCAGGGTTTTAAGTCAGGGTCTACCTGGGCAATTTACCAAGACCCTGTCTCAAAATTTGGAGGGCTGGAGATTTAGCTCAGTGGTGGAGCGCTTGCCTAGCAAGCGCAAGGCCCTGAGTTCAATCCCTAGCACTCCCCAAAAAATAAGTAAAATTTGGTAAATGACTGGGGACGTAGCTCAGTGGTAGAGTACTTGCTTAGCGTGCATAAGGCTCAGGTTCAATCCTCAGAACCAAACAAAAAACAAAACAACTATTAAAAAAAAAAAAAAAGCCTGGACAGCATGAATAAACCAATAACCCTGGAAGAGACTGTGGCAGTGTTGAAATACCTAGCTCCTGAAAAGGACATCGCCTCCGGCTCTTTCACAGATCTGCCACAACCCCTCCTCCCAAAATGATCTTCTACCAAACCTTTCACAGCGAAGGGAGCTATGGAAGCATCAACGGTCACTCCAGCACAAGCACGGCACTAAAAAGCAAATGTGCTCACCTCAGGAGTGTAGATGAAAAACTTAGACAACATTTTAGCCAGTCAAGTTCACAGGGTCAGTCACCGGGCCTCATGGCCGGGTCCCCTGTTTGGTGCCCGGCTGTCTGTGGGTGATGACTCCCCACAGGCAACAGCCACGTGTATGCTCAGCCCTCCAGTTAGGACGCCACTGCCACCCACGCGCCCTTCCAGACACTCCTGGAAATGTGCTTCCCAGGACCCACGGGCACCCCTGACCCAGTCAAGGTGACACACAGCCAGCCAGAGCAGGACTCTGCCCCTGCAGCCTGGTCACATTTCCCCAGGTCAGGTGGCCCCTGGGTGGTGGCTATTTGGGTCCCCGGGAAGCAGAGCCCAGGCCGCGGCCTCGGAGGTGGTTTCCGGGAGGGAGGAGGGTCCTGGAGGCTGGCGTGCCGAGCAGGGAGCACAGAGCAGGCCAGCAGGAAACAAGAGGGTCAGTCCTGGGCTGCTGGGCTGCAGGCAGAGCTATGTGACGTGGTGCTGCCGGACTGAGGACCCAGGGCTGGGGGCGAGGCTGGAGGCGCCCGAGACTGACTGAGCCCCGGGCTGGATGGAGGATGTCCTTTGGCAGAAGGCAGTGGCCAGGGCACAGCTGCGAACCAGTGCCACCACGGATGGGGTCGTTAATTCACGGCCTCTTCCCGGTTGAATTCTCCCTGCACCAGAGACTCCCAGTAACAGAATCTCAAGTCACATCTCAGCAGCTCCCCAGCTGGCTGTGTCCTCAAGCCTTCCTGCGGGTGGCTCAGTGTCCACAGGACCTTCCTCTGCCTGGAATGTCCCCACCTCCCTAGGCACTGAGCTGGAGCAGACAAGAGAGGTAAAAAACAATCAGGACACTATGCAGGAGATTGAAGCAGGAGGATTCCAGCCCAGGCAATTTAGGGAGAAGCTGTCTGTATACCTCAGTGGTACAGCACTTGCCTGTCGCGCAGAGGGGCCCTGGGTTCTACCTCCCGCACCCCTTCAGCAGGCACCCGACTCCCCAGGCCACTCTGCGCCATCCGGCAAAGTCACATAGCCAACCACACGACCCACCCACAGGTGGGGTCCTGCCATGCAGCAAGCACACAGCAGCAGCTGTGGTCTGGGGTGAACATTTACATCCTTCGAGGGGTGGGTAGGGCAGAGGGGACGTTGTGATGTCTCCTCTGTCCCTATCCCCGGCTGGACACGAAGTCTGCAGAGGCAGCAAGCAGCCACATTCATCCCAAGCATCACAGACTTTACTGCTGCTGCCTTTCGGACGTGTGGTGACCGCATCCAAAAGCCCACACCGCGGCTGCCAGTGGGATTCATCTCAGCTTCCAGACAGCTCACTCGGCAGACACCACGTTCCAACAGCACTGTCTATGGAGTAGCACTGTCCCCCGGCCCAGGCCGCTGGCCGCCTTCCCCCAAGGCTGCAACCCCACTGCTGTGCCACCATGGCTTCCTGGAGCAAGCTGCTGGGGTCGGAGCGCTGGGCCTGTGGTCCCGAGGAGGGCTGGGGCAGGTGCTCAGGGCTCAGAGCTGCTCAGGGCGGGCGCCGTGGGCCTTTCCTGGCCCTAGGGTCTCCCATGGGTGCAGCCCACAGTCCTGAGCTCTGCTGCCCAGCATGAAACAGGGCTGAGCTGGGCAAGCGGGTGCCACCTGCAGCCTGGGATCTCCCGGACATTTTGTCGCCCCATAGAGGGCAGTGGTACCAGCCACCTGTGCGCCGCTGTTCCTAGGTCATCACCTCCTCCCTCGGAGACTATCAGGCCACAAGTGCCACCCACACCAGTGCTTTCCTGAAAGCAGGGTCTGTCTGCTGCCTCAAATGTTATCTCCTGCCTGGCAATGCCAACATGTCGTCGGGCAGTTCCTTAAACATGGCTTGCCAAACAGAAGTATTCCAGGTCCTTCTTGTCTTGAACAAATTGGACAAGCCGAAAATGGTGCTAGAAGTTTAAGAGGGGAGGGTAAAGGGGTAAGGGAAGAAAAGGCAAAAGCAGAAAGTGCACCCTGCGTCTAGGGGACACGTGGGCTGCCATGAGGAGTCAGGACAGTGAGCTCCCAGAAGCACCTGCCTTGCTTCCCACTGTCTGCATTTCCTGGGAGCTGAAAAGTCGTACATTCGGGGTCCTGGGAACTTGTAACTGACAGGCCCTGTCCTACCTCCTGTATCACTGTGGCCTCCACTGTAGCTCCAAGGCAGCCGGATTCCCACACTTTCTGCTCGGTGTGCCCCGGGATCTGAGGACCTTCTGCCCGGGCAGTCACCACCACCCACCCCATCTCTACCACAGCCGCACAGCCCCATGCACTCAGTGCCAGGTCCATGAGACCAGGACTCCACTGTGGACCCCAGGAGGGCATGGCACAGGGTGCCGTCTCCAGCCACACTGCCCATGGGAGCCTGGCCCCAGGCACCAGGGCAAAACCACTCTGAATTCTTGGTGCTCAAGAACCAAAAGGAGAGAAACACCATGCGGGGAGGGATGGCACCAAACAGGGGAGACGCTCAAGTGGTAAGCCAGCCAGGACCCTCGTGCTGGCTGGGCTGGGGCACGATGTGGGGACCATTCCAGGACACAACCACGTCTGCTGCCAGCAGGCCATGTGCAGAGGCTGGAGTGGCTTAACATCCGGGATTGGTCCGGAAGCGCAGCCCCACCCAGAAAGGTCATCACCCTGGGGACCCTTCCCCATGTGGAGAGGTGGGGCACAGAGAACACACAATAGCAAATGAAAGCAGGTGTGACACCATTTTATTGGAAAGAGAGTACAAAGTAAGGCACTGTGGGTCTGCTGGTCTCCTTGAAGGCACAGCTCTGTGCTGCTGCCAGTTTGGAGAAAAACAGGCGGGCCAGGGCTGACAGCCCCATCTCCCGGCTGGTGCAAGCTGCTCAGAATTAAATGCACTGTGCTTAACAATGGCTCGCTCTACTTTCGGGCCAGCAACTTGAATTAGATAAAGTGTGACTTTACATAGGTGCTACTTGTTAATACAAAATTCATTAGTCTATTAGAAAGTTCCTTCCGTGAATAAAGAGGTGAAATTCTGACAGCTGCTATGAAATACTAAGGAATGTTCCACAATACTTTAAATTACTATCAAGTGCCCGGCAAGTTGAACAACAAGACTGAAAACTTTGTTAACAGTTACTGCCTTGACTGTGAACACAAGGGCAGGAACGTGAGTTGACAAAACAGACACAGCAGAGACATCGCAGGGGGAGGGGGACAGTGGACATCACACACTGCCCACCCGCTTTCCCGAGGAGAACCTGGCCCCAGGATGATGTTCCCACTTCCCCGACACACGTCCACGTGGCTACTCCACAGCACACTGCTTGGATGGTTCCTGATGCCTGGGTTTCACCAGGGAGGCTGAGAGGCCCATGAGCTGCTCGGGGCACCCAGCCGAGGTGCGGCTGGGCAGCGTGTGGCCCTGCAGCCAGCCAGGATAGACTGCTCCTGAGGGCAGGCTGAGCTGGGCTCCACCCTTCTTCCTTGGGGCGGACCTGCCGTCCCCACAGCGTCAGAGAGCCCAAGGAGAGCATTCCAGCCACACTGCTTGGCAGGCCCAACAGAGGCAGGTGGGAACGTGTGACCCAATTTCTAACACAAGTTTCCACAGGGAAATAGGTTCTCATGGGCTTTTACAGACACAAATAAAAACGACATCCAAAGGGGCCTGAACTTTCACCTAGAGGTTTTTTGATGAAATCGCTTTTGGAGACGTCCCAAGATCTGCAGAAGTGATTTCAGGTGACTTCAACTGTTCTTCGATGCTACGTGTGCCTGGGTCAGGAGGTAAATCTGTATCAGACTGTGTGCTGGGGCACCGTGTCTTCCAAAAGTCACCTGAATTAACTCGTGTGAAAAGTCCAAGGAAGGGGCACAGGGACGCCCGTGACACAGTGAAAGGATGTGTACTTCCAGCCTCGCGAGCAGGCTGCAGGCAGAGAGCACAGGAAGTGGGCAGCGTGATGGCAGCTCAGCCTGGACCCGGCCGGGAGAGAGGAGTGGTATAATCGACCCACTGACCCCAACAGACCCCAGTGAGGCCAGCCGCACGCCACTACAGAGTAACGGCAGGGAACAGAAGGCCACAGCTTGCAGGAAGAGGGGATTGTCTTTGGGGCAGCTCCCAGCCAGCCTGGTCACTTATCCAGGCCAGGGCCAGCAAGGGTGTGCGGTGTCCCTGCGGGAAGTTCCAGGGCTGCCTGATCTGTCAGAAGTGTGAGCTAGTTGTTTAAAACTTCTCATATGGGTTTTTTTCTTTAAACAAACCTGAAAAAAACAAAAACAAAAAAACCCTTGAGTTACAAAGTCACTTGCTCAACTGGAAACAAGAGTCTCAAAAGCAACCTAAGTTTGCTAAATTTTATGCAAAGATTTTTTTCTTTCTTTCCTTCTGTTTTTTGAGACAGGGCTTTTCTAAAGTTCAGGCTGGCCTTGAACTTGAGATCCTCCTGCTTCAGCATACCAGGTGGTAGGATCACCGACGTGTGGTACCACACTGGGTTTTTGTGAGGATTTCTGGAGCCATGGGAAGATGGGTTCTCAGCCACTCAGATTGTGTGCAAAACACTCTGAAGTCAAATGCAAAAGGGCTTAAACCAGAAATGAAGCCGGGCTTGGTGGCACATGCTTGTAACCATAGCACTCCGAGGGGCAGAGGGAAGAGGGAGGTAGACTGCAAGCTCCAGAGCAGCCCGGGCAACTTAGCTAGATCTTGTCTCAAAATTTCAAAAAACTTTTAAAAGGGTGAGGAATGTAGCTCAGATTCTGGGTTCAAACCCCAGTAGCATTAAACGAACACAAACGAAACAAACTGAAGTGACATTTCCAGGAAACAGTAATTCCAACAGATTCTTAGGAACAAAGATGTATCTGCTGATGTTCACATACAGAGATTAAGAAACTTAAAGAAAACATTTCTTTCCACAGTGTTAGACTTTAATTATACAAAGGAAAACAAAACCACCTCACTCTGAAGTCCCTGTAACGAACTTTTCAAACTGAGGCTACAGAGAGAGATGGTCAGCTGACCCAAGCGGTGTGAGGTGAGTGGGCTAAGTGTGAATCTGTGCTATTACCATCCCACCTCTCACAGCCCAACTCTCTCTGCCCCCCAACCCTGAAACCAAACAACCTGGAGCCAGCAACAACGCCCAGTGCAGGCTTCTCGGCACAGGCCCCAGAGCGCCAGACACCACCACAGCTGTCCAAGGCCTTCCTGGAGAACACTCCTCGCTCTGGTCCCAGTTTAGGGGGAAACAGGCACACTGTCTTGTGCGGGAAGGCAAACGCCTTCAGCTGCCAGAAGCAGTGTCTGGAGCTGGGTTGACGGAACCAGCTGGCCCACACACCCCTCCCCAGCCCCCTGGGGTGGGATTTGCACAGCCCAGCTTTCCGAAGTGCAGGCCACTCCACAGGCTCGTAACAAGCCGGTGCAAAAGTGGCTTCCATCAGTGCGACCAGAAGGCCATGTCCACTACCGAAACAGCGAACAGGTGAGCTGGAGCCCGGCAGTGAAGATGCCAACTCTATCGATTCCCTCACCACACCCAGCACACTGAGTGCCCACACGACCGGCCCTGCCAACACTGAGTGGTCAGGCAAAGCAAAGGCCAGGGACCTTAATACCACTTGCACTTGGCAATGGAAACCATCTCCCACTGGGCTAGTCTTCAATTCACATTATGGTTATTCAGGTCAAAAAGCCCCTCTGGACTCTTCTCACCCTTGGGGGAAGCAAGCCACTTCCAGTCAAGAGCTAGCACAGACATCGGGTGGCCTGAGTTCCACAAGCGTGTGCTCATCAAGGGGAGAGCCACACGCCGGTGGCTGCCCAGATCTGTCCACATCTACAGGCACACGGAACCGCAGGGCCGGGAAGGGGTGAGGCAAGGACAGACACCACCCAGCAGCGGGAGGGGGAGAGAGGTGCCAGGCTGGGCAGGATAGGCGCAGGCTGGGCACTTTGCAGGGAGAGGAGACCAGCAGCCCAGGACCCGGGACAGCTGAGGGCCCAAAGCCACACTACAGGACCCTGGCTTTGGAACACAGTAACTTTCCAGGAGGCCTGACCAGACAGGGTGCTACAACCCAGCGGGCAGCATGGCACCGCCACCAGTACCTCTGCAGCCCCGGCAGGGAGATGAAGGCCTCAGGCAGTCAGGGTTCTAACAACTGCGCCTGGAGAGCCACACCGGTCAGTCCCCAGTGCTTCTGGATCTCGCTGCAAGACGCCCTCGCATGCTGAAACACTCACAGGGACAGCACGATGCCCCCAGTGTAGGATACGCGAGTACCACTGAAGTACCACTTCCCCTATTCAAATAAGAACTCCAAAACAGTGAATTTGTTAGCAAAGACTTGAGAGCTCCCCTGTGAGTCGCCTTTCGCACGGCGCGGCTGGAGGGTGAGCGCCCACCACACCCAACTCCACCCTGCAGCTCTAACCATCACCAGGGGCTCTAAAACCAGCTCAGAATCCGCCGGACAGCGGAAGGGAAGTAAGGTCCAGTGAAGACCACATCATCTGGGAAGTGCAGACCAAATAAAAAGCCGGCGCCTGACTAGTATACTCACCATCTCCTTGCAAGTCACCCATCCAGGTCTCCCTAAACAAAACCACACCAGACAAAGCACCCAGCAGGTCTGGGAAGGTGTGGCGGGCCTCCATCAACCCAGACTCTAAGCAGGAGGACAGACGCCCGAGGGTGAGGGTTGGGGCCAGGCAGCCTGGGGCTCAGAGCTGCAGCCAGGAACAGTCTGCTCCAGGGCTGATGAGACTAAAAGAACTCGGGCCCTGCCGTCCTTTCTGTGTTCCGTGAGCCAGCAAGCACACAGGGAGAGGCCTGGCTGAGACAGAACCACCCGCCCTTGCTCTCTAGAGGCTCGGCGCCACTGGGCCGAGGAGAAGGGCCCACACCCAGCCCTCCGCTTGGTCTCACACGGCGCAGACAGGGAGGTGATGGCTTGGTGCTGGTTTCCAACCAACGGAACGAAGACACAGCAACTCTTACCATATTTCCTTCTGATTTCATCATGCCTTGACTTCATCTCTGCTCTCCTAAAAAAAAAAAAAAAAAAATTTTTTTTAAATCAGCATGAAACTACCTTAATAGCACAATGTCAACATAAAAGAAGGACCTCTCCCTTCCTGCAGCTGAGGCGTGCGTTCCCAGGAGGCCATCAGACACACCCGTGACCAAGCTGGCAGGGTGAGGCACAGGCAGTCTCCTGGGGTGCTCCAACGAACTATTCTCTTTCTGATGAATCAGCTCCTCGTCCTAAGGAAGCGGTGCTGACATCAAAGGCCCAGCCGCTTTGGCAGCTATTAGTGCCACCGCTGCACCAAGCCCAGATGCCTGCCAGGTAGCACTGCCAGCTGCCCCCACCCCAACCCCGAGAGGACACAGACCAGGCAGCCCAAAGCCACCAGGCTCCCCGCTCTGCCTGGGAAATCCAGGGATGCTGAGCACTCTTGACTGGGAAACCGAGGACACTCGTGACTCACAACTGTTCATGCCCTTCAGATCTGAGTCCCCAGGTGGTCGTTCCTCGGCCTCACCTCTCCTCCTGCCGGACCCTCCTCTCCTCCTGCTCCCTCATGGCCCGCTCATCGCTCTTATCCGGCTTCCGGCTCCTCTTTCTCCTGCAGCAGCAGCAGCAGGCCACGGTGATGCCCAGGACGATGGTACCGCCCAGCACGGACATGGTGATGATCAGCGCCTCGAAGTTCACTGTGAGGCCAGACACACCGAGTCAGAACCGCGTCCTTACAAACCCAGCCACCGAGAGCAGCATCCCACATCCGGGTGGCGGCCTTGGAGCCTGGTGCCCAGCGCTGCCCAGCCAGGCCGTGGCTCTGGGGCCAGCATCTCCCTTCATCCGCTATGTCTTCCGTGGAGATGGCTGACAGTGTGGCTTCTCGATAAAGCTGACCTCCAGTGACAAAGATGTCATCAACTTTCCTCACATCTCTTTTTTTTTGGTCATGGGACTCGAACTCAGGGCCTTGCGCTTGCAAGGCAAGCACTCTAACCACTGAGCTAAATCCCCAGCCCCTTCTCGCATATCTTGAAATTACCACCAATCAAGCTTTTCCTATTCCTCTCATCTGGAGTCAAACAAGAGCACCTCGCACTGCTCCTCAGAGGTCCACCTGGTCACACAGCTCCAGGGCAAACTCCGGGCAGTGCAGCTCCACCCCAAGCTGGGCTAAAGGAAGCTGCCGACCGGGCCGCCAGGCATTGTTCGTGGTGGAAGAGAATGATGCTCTGCTGAGCCCTCGGCCTGGTGGACCAACACTTCCCGTGAGCTGCTCGTTGAACACATTCCCTGTACAGCAGCTTATCAAACACTGTATTCCGTGCTTTTATTTTCTCCTTCTTGCTTATTAAACATTTTAAAATCAGAAGTGGGTGTTACATCTGCTCCAGTGCCCTTGAGCTTTTAGCCATGTGTCCTGTCCTCCTATAACCTAGTGTGTGCGTGTAGAGTTACAAAACACAGCAGTAACGTGCATAATTACACAGGAGACCTGCGTCAGCAGATGGTAGGACTTTCTGACTAGAGAATGCTGAAAAAAAATCAATTTAAAAAAAACCAGTGAGCTTAGTGAGACAGCTGGCGCTAACACTTACCTACCTTCAGACCACTAAAGCTAGTTGTAAATAACAGAATGCGAAGTAGATCTGTAGGCCCCTTGCTGTTAATCCTACAGGGTGAAACTGTGACCTTCTATCAGTGGTTGCAAAGATGACTGGGACAGAAGGAAACACCCTGCTTCACGACAAAAGGCCAGAACTGTAGCAATCTCACTCTGTCCAAGTGAACATTTAAAGTTATCATAATTAAAACTCCACAACAATTCTGCCTAGAGGCCGACAAAATTATTCTGAAGCTATTTGTAAAAATAATTAAGTATCAGTGAAGCAGGCCTAAAACCAGTATTTCGTGCTGCCTGAGCCTGGAGAACCAGGAGTCCAAGGGGCCCGTCCACAGCTGCCCACTCCTCCTCCATGATGGAAAGCAGCCCCGCAACCCCAACCCAGGACCAGGTACGGTGCAGGCTCAGTGCCAGCAACAGACGATGGCAGTCACGCAACCCCAGAAGTCACAGCCCCTTTGGGACTCTGGGCACCCACTGGCTGCCCCCACCGACACAGGGCTGTCTCCCTCAAGCCCACATGGCACGAGGTGACCACATGTGCCAACGACCTCATCTCTTTAGGGCTGGGTGTTCTGTTTTGCTCCCTCAACGTGGGGTGAGACTCTTACCTCCCGAGAGTATCAAGAACATCCCCACCTTGGGGCTGGGGATTTAGCTCAGTGATTAGAGTGCTTGCCTTACAAGCACAAGGGCCTGAGTTCGATCCCCAGCACCACAAAAAAAAAAAAAAAGAACATCCCCACCTCAACATCCCTAGTCCTCAGAAGAATGCAATTGGCACCACAACGACACAGCGCCACAGCTTCAGCAGGTCACCTCGGACACTGGCAAGGAGGTGCATTAGCCAGAAGTCCTACGTGCCTGGGGGTACGGTGCGCATGGCCTTCCTGCCACATGCAGGGCAGCCCACCCAGCTGACAGTCTTGGTGAAGGAAGCAGCAGACATGCGGGGTGCTGCCGACAGCCTCCATGCAAGGCTCAGGACAGGCAGCGCTGAGTGTACTGAGGGGAGGTCAGTGAGTGGTCACTGCGGCCGGATAGGAACGAGGCCCTGAGAGTCTGACCATGGTCTGCATGTTCTGCTCCGAGTGGTGGTAACGACACATGTATGCAACGACCCACTGAGCAGCTCTGCCCACACGCATGTGTGGTGTCGCAGTCTACAATGCAGTCCAGACACAGGGAGACTGAGGAGTGGGCACTGCACTGCAGTGATACACACACCACCTGAAGCAACAGTGGGCTCTGGAGAGAAGGCAGCACCAAGACAGAGGCAGCGGCAGCGAGGGCCGGGCAGGTGGCCGTGGAAGGTACTGGCACAGGCACACCCCATCACAGCTCCACAGCAACTTCTGAAGAGCTATTTCAGATGGAAGGGGTGGGACTCTGAGCTAGGAATCACTTAGGACAGAGCCCTCTGTTGGCACATGAGCCAAGGTGTCCCAAAGCCGAGCACTGAGGTTTAACTGCGGGTGGCATTTGTGATAAATAAGTGCATTCTGGGTTGCAGTTTGACATGAGATCTCTAAAAGGTTCATCGTCCCTGAGTTAGAAGATAGGTGAGTAAAGAGTAGACTCCAGAGGGATCCAAGACGCAAACACACACAAAAAATCAAAGTGCTTTAACAAAAAAAAAGATTAAAAAGTTCAGCTGCAGAAAAATGAGTTCCAAGTAGCAAGACACATTACAGGCTTAAAAAGCAAACCAGGAAACAATGTGAATTCTACAAGGCTAATCTTCCTCACGAAAGAACACCTATGAAATCAACTCCGAGCAGGTAAGACACACGGGAGAAAGACAAGCCTGAGTCCTGGCTGAAGAGGGGCCCCTAAGCCAGGGAATGCACTCTCGATGGCTTCAAGGGCAGCACAAGAAGACCCAGTCCACAACACAGAGATGGTGAAGACCCACATTCCCCTCCACTGCCCAGGAGGCGGGGAGTCCAGCGCCAAGGCGGACAACCTTGAAGGAGTCTCGCAGACTCCAAGGGACCTGGCCACCCTGATTTCCCTCTCTACGGGTGTGGCTCAGCACTACCCAAGCATGTTGCCTAGCAACTTATGCTGAGCACGTGCCAGAATTTTCAAAAAAACATTAATTTTTCAAAAAGTAAATGAAAATGACTTACCCCAGCAAATGCCCCAGCGTGCAGAACTCAGCTTGCAGAGAGAAGCAGGCGGCAAGATCTTCCTAACTGGGTAGTCCAAGCATGCCTTGTTCGTGTTGCACCACAGACACTGGAAGAGACCAACATCGGACCACATGCCACCTTGCATGGCCTCCCCTGGAGGAGGAACATATGGCCTTGGCCTCCCAACCAGTCCTGCTCACCTCGCTGCCCTTTGGTCAATGCCCAACACAGCAGGCAGCTGCACCCCCGGGCCTTATGGTCTCAATGGGCTTGTAACTCAGATGGCTCCCATGACTTGCCCAGCCCCGGCCCCAGGCCCCGGCCCCAGCCCCAAGGGCCTCCATGCAGGTCTTGACAGCTGCCCCCACCTCGCAGGGCCTGCTTGTTCTCCCTCACGCCTCTTCCCTGGACATCTGCAAGTCCCCCCGAGCCTGCCCTGACAAATGGATTCAACACACCACCTGGGCTCCAGCACCACTCCCTGACCTCCCAAACGCTCTTCACCTGCCACACCGACAAATAAGGCAGCCCACACGTGGCGTCTACCAAGCCCCTGTCGAGGGCAGGCATCACACGTGGGACACAGCCTGGCCCGTGGCGTGAGCACAGTAATCGCCGGGTGAACAGAGGCAGAAGCCCCATGCCTTTGGCCCTCAAAGTGGCCTCACAGCTGCTCCCATCTGAGCACCTTGAACATCAGCGTGAGGCTGAAGTGCTGAGAAGTGCCGTCACCCCAGCACCTGTCAGACCCTTCCAGGAGTGGGGCCTGCCACGCACAGCAGCACATGACAGGAAGATGAGCGTGGCCAGCAGGTGACACAGGGGAGGTGCCAAGAGAGCTGCGGGCTCAGTAGCACTGATCTTGCCAGTCACGATGAGAGCCTCCTAATTATTTTAAGCTGTGATTTTAACAGTTACTCGATTATTAACAGAACTGAAAAAGTGGATTTTTTGGGGGGGTGTCAGGTCTATTACAAGAATATTAAAGTGCACCCTGGGCTTTCTTCCCCAGGACCATCCGTGCAGTGCCTGCTCCAGGGAACCCGAGCTGGGGGACAGCCGCGAATCTGCAGTTCTGCCATCGGAACGCCTTTCACACCAGCAGTCCTATCCTGGGATCAGGATTTTGGCTATTCTTCCATCTCCAACAGCTCCAGTTGTACCTGTCGTAACTGTCCACCTTCATCCAACAAGATGGGTCAGGTCTGGAGCTCTCCTGGGCTGCCCCTGCCCAGTGTGACCTTGGTGGTCCCTCTGTGGACTCTGTCACCACCACCCCTGGCCCAAGGCAGTACAACACACACACACACACGCACACACACACACTCTCTCTCGCAGGAGCGTGCACTCTCTTCATAAGCAGTGAGCTCCTCTTAAGGCTGAAATGACTGCCAGAGACTCAACACAGTTGAGAGAATGACACGGGATGAGCAGGCCCCGAGTCCCTGCGGTGACGAACTCATCTCAGCTGAGTGCTCACACACGGCTACCGTCTCAGAGCGGACGCCGTCTCGTACACCCTTGCTGGCCTGGCTGTCAGGAAGAAGAACAAAGGCCTCGCCCTCAGAACCCTGAATGGAGGAAGAGGGAGGCCCATATGCACACACCCCAGGTTCCCCCGAGAAGGCCACTAAGCTGTTTTTTGTCCCCAACTGCCCTCCCTCAGGCTTCCCAACAAGAACCACCAAGACCACAAAAAAAAAAACCAAAAAAAAAAACAAAAAAAAAAAACCACCAAGAGCTCCTCTGCAGGGTGGAGCCACGGAGACCAGGCCTGGGGAACCTGGAAGGCCCTGAATGAAGATGTTCGAGCATCATCGGGAGATCTAAGCTGTTTCCTGTCCTTCCTGATGACTGCTGTGACCAGATCCTTTCAGATCTCAGGACGCCCATCTAGGAGGGGCCCTGACCAATCTCCGGCCCACCTCATGAAGTAGGCATTAGGGAACTTGCTCCAGGGTGGCAACCCTCTTGTTCAAGGGCATGCAGGCATTCAAGGGAACTGGAGACCAAATCCAGTGTGCTGGCTGAGTCTTCCCATGGGATCAGATGGCCTCGAGGTCTCTCGGTGACCCAGCGGCTGCCTGTCCCCTGTTCCTGTGTGAGGAGCTGACAGAAGCTCCTCCTGTGACAGTGGAGGGAAGGCAAGATTCCGTCTCTCCTCTTCGTCTCTCAATGGGGCACAGCAATGCTGTAAGATGGAGTTGCACCCGCAGGTCCCTGAGGTCTATGACTCCACAGGAAGGGCTGATCCCAGGCCAGAAGCCTCAGCCCAGCACCTGTCTGTCTCTCAGCGCTAGTCAATGCACGCCGGCATGTCTGCCCCTTCCCAGCCGGCTCCAGGAAGGCCTCGCTTGCATGCTTCCTGTTCCCCAACCACCTGCCACAGGTGAAATCACCAACGTGGACTGCACTCGGGGTACCTGCAGTTTTTGTGAGAAGGTTTAATAACCCCAAGAGAGGCTGCAATCATATTTAGCAACTGTCACAAAAAGTACCCAATAAATAAATCCCAGATAGCAAAACCCTTGATATACACATGCCTCCTGGGACCCAGCGAAAACGCTCTGGTCTATGATACTCACAGAGACATTCTTCAGGCACTCTTCACACGATGTGTTGGTGTTCTGAGCACAGCCTGTGGGGAAAGCAAAGGCATCAGAGAGCCAGGCAGTGAAAAATAGCTCCCAGGCCGGGAGGGACAGTGTGGGACACCAGTGCTGTGAACCCCCGATCTCGACACCCAGAACAGCCCACTCGCAGCGCTGCGTGCTCGGAGGGTCTGCCAGGAAGAAGGCTTCGAACACTAAAGCTGGGGCAAGCCGTGTGGCTGCACAGTCAGTGCCCACTGACTGGAGACATGCTGTTCATCTGTCTACGTGCCTGGAACCCGAGGCCACAGCAGCACTGCCCTGTAGCAGGCTTGCCTGTCACCTCAGGGGCTCCTAGTCAGTCCCCAGACTGGCCTGCGCTCTCCAGCCAGGGTGCCTGTCATCGGCCCACCCGGGACTCGGCCCACCACTCACAGCTCCGCTGCCACAGGAAAGGTCGAACCCCAAACAGCCATGGCCTTGATCAAAGGTAAAGAACCAGTGCGTGAGCAAGCACGTTGAGCACACTACCAAGCAGCTGCTCATGGCTTCTCCCTATCACGCCGTAAACACACACATGCATGCATGCGTAACACACACATGCATGCATGCGTGCATACACTCGCAGGTTGAAGAGCTCTTGGGCGCCAAGGAAATGCAAATTAAAACAATAACATGTGGCTACTCACCAGAATGGCTAAGATTCAGGACACTACGGCAAGGAGGCACAGCCACGGGGAACGCTTACACAGCACTGGAAGCACAAATGGCTCGATGACCATTTTCAAAAGCAGTCCAGAGCTGCTCATAAAACAAACACACAGGCCAGCTGCGGCGGTGCACACCTGTAATCCCACCACTTGGGAGGCTGAGGCAGGAGGATCGCTAATTGGAGGACAGACTGGACAATGTATCAAGGCCCTGCCTCAAAATAAAACGTAAGAACAGTCTAGGGATTTAAGCATTTGCGCAGAGTGTGCAAAGCCCCGGGTTCAACTTCCAGAACCACAAAAACAAAGCCCAGTCTACCCCATGACTGGGCAACCCCACTCAGAAGAACTTTACCCAAGAGCAATGACAACACAAACCACAGAAGACCCGGGCAGGACAGCTCTCAGGGACTGTGCTTGTTACAGCCCCTAACCAGACACCCTCTCTGGGATGGGCAGACTAGAAGGTCTACACGGCGGACACCAGTCAGCCACAGACACATGTAATATGTGTCCACCTGGAGAGTATCACAGGGACAGCATGAAGCTTTATACCGAGGACCACACTCCTGACTCCAAGGTCTAGCAGGTCTACACTTGGGCGGGGGGGCCTGTGGGCCAACCCCAGCCAGGACCAATGGAGGCGGTCTGCATCTGGGAAGGTCTGAGTCATGCAGGTTTAACTCAGCCAAAGGCACACCCAGGCTCCTTGCATGTCACTGAGGGAAAATTCCCTCTTGGGGAAAACAAGGTGACCACAGGGCTCTGGTGGTGACAGGCCGTTGTGGTCCCGCCCTGTGAAGCACTGCCGCCTGCCACTCCCCAGCGCATACACAGGACAGGCACCACTGGATGCCTGCACACTGTACCAGCAGTGTGGTGACAAGGCGAGTGGTGGACACACGCGTGTGCGTGCGTCGTCACATGAGTCCTTCAAGGTTGCTCCCGTCCTCCTCGAGGACAGCCCTGAGCTAACATGGTGCCTACAGGAGTCCTGCTAATGAACCTCTAGCTCCACCTTCTAAATAGATCCTACATCATCTGAAAGGAAGGCACATTCTGTCACCCAGTATTCCACAGTAAGTGTTAGTAAACAATGCTCTTCAGAGCCTCCGGCCGTGTGCCATTAGGGTTACCCTGATGTCCACATTAAACTACCCCGAGTAGGCCCTCCAGCAGAGGAGTACTTACTCAGCCCTGAGAAGGCAGAGAAAACCGAACTACTGCCGGCTCTCAAAGCACCATGCGGTCAGGCTCGGTTCCCGAAGTCCCCAGTGACCCGGCACTGCGTGTCCTGAGAACCGATGGGGGGCTGAATCCAGGGGTTCTGATGATATCGGGAGTCACCGGGAGCTGGAGTCAGAACCTGATCCCAGCTCAGACCCAGGAAATGTCTAGAGGAGACAATATTGAATGAAGGGCTTCCCAAAAACTGGCTTTTGTTTTTAGTGGTACTGGGCATTGAACCCAGAGCCTTCACCTCGAGTTTCACCCCCAGCCTGTTTTTATTTTGAAATAGTCCAGTTAAGTTTTCCAGGCTGGGCTTGAACTTGTGAGGCTCCTGCTAAACTTGTTTTCTGAAAAAAACATCAGGGGAGATGAAAGAGGTAACAATGTAATTTATGATCCTGGATTTCAGAGGTGGAGAGGAGGACATTATTGGGGTAACTAGTAACACTCCTGTAGGAACTGTTCCTAAATCAAGTATTCAACTAGCAATCCAAGGTTAAATGTTCAGATTTTGGTAATTTATTCCGGTTTCAAAGAAGAATGTACTCATTCTTCAGAGAGAAATTAGCCCTGAAGACTTTAAAGTAGCTGGAGGCACGGTAGTGCACACCTATAACCCCAGCGGTCAGGAGGCTGAGGCAGAAGGATGGCCACACCCGGGCTACATAGTGAGCTCATGACCAGCCTGAACTACCTAGAGAGACCCTGTCAAAATCAAAAAACAAAAACCAAACAACAACAAAAAAGAATTTAAGAGTAAAGGCTCACCTCAGCAACTTATTCTCATGTTTTGGTGAAAATAACAAGAAGTAATAAAATTATAATTTGTCATTTTGCAATTAATGTATTTTTTATTTTTGCATTTTAAAAATAACATACAAGCTATTTTATTGTAAGCTGAAAGTCAGGAAGTAGCTAGGGAGGGAGTGCAGGTCAAATGCCACGCTGACAGCAAGGGCAGCTCTTCACTAACCTTACCCTGAGCCTCCGCAGGCCCTGAGCACCTCTCATCACACCCAGAGGCGGCACAGGGAGCACCCGGCACTCCCCTGCCCTGCCTTCTTCCCAAGTCACCTCCCAGAAGGATGTCCTTTCTCATCAGGCTGACAAGAGTAGCCCCAGGCAGGGCTGTACTCCCCAGAGCTTCATTTTGATAACTGTTCTTGTGTGAGCTCCCAGAAACACACCCCGAACTGTGTCCACCCCTGGCCTCTGGATTAGTGGCTGGTGTGAGTCAGCAAGCGGCCAGGAAGGAAGAGGTGGAACCACCTGGCCCTCCTCCTCCTCCATGGGCCAGGACAGGGCGGGTCTTCAACACTGGGAAACAGGGGTCCCGAGCAAAAGAACGAGCTGAACGGTCCTACTTTCTCATGGGAGATGCCACACTGTCTGGCAAAATAAGGAGACACACTGACCATTCACTAGAGCCCCAGATCACAGGACACAGAAAGCCACGTGCTGGAGGTAAGAAAAACTGCGCTGTTCTCAAGGGCAGGGCTGAATGGGAATGTTCTGACTCCAGCATCCGGACTTTGAGGCTGCAGCTTAGATTCTATGTACTAATCTGTAAAGAACTTTCAGAATCATCCACTTTGGAAATTAAATAACCCCCATTCCTCCTGCATTAAAGTTCCTGTCAGGATACACTGAACCACTACATTGCAACTCACTCTTTTAAATGCTTTCCGGAACCTGCAGGTAGGTCAATTAAGTACAGAAAGATACACGAGCCTGGGTGGAGGATACACTTTTCAAAAACGAGAAACTACGAAAGGGCTGGATGCCCACTCCGTGTGTGACGGTTGCAGGGAGCATCCACCCCGCCAACTCCGGATGAGGAAAACAATGGACATTCATTCTGTTTCAGCAGGACGCAAAGAGGTGAGGAGTGGTGGCACACGCACACTGCAGTTTCTGTGCAGGTCACTTACGAGACTCGATTGCTGCTTAGGTGAGAGCCAGGATGACCGCAGACATACCTCCAAATTGCACCACTCCGGAGACCACGGGGGCCTCCCCTGTGCTCCTGAGGATTCCTGCGCAGGATCACAGCTGAGGTCCTTTTAGGGACTGCCACTCCCAGCTGAAGCTCTGGGATGGAGTCTGATCCCATACATATTAATGAGAGCTCCAAAAGTCCTATTAAAGTTTCTCTAAATTCGTGAACTTTACGCTAAAAATCTTCAATACATTATGGGTTCTTAATGTTTCCCCTCCACCAAAGAACACACAAAAAAAATTTTTTTAAAATGTGGGCTTGCCAGGCAAGTGCACATCTGTAATCCCAGCACTCAGGAGGCTGAGGCAGGAAGACTGGTACAAGTTTGAGGCCAACCTGGACTACAGAGCAAGACTCTGTCTTTCAAAAACAAAACAAAACAAAACAAAAGCAAACTGTGGGCTTTGGCTTGGTATAACGTACTCTCTATATCCGCACAGTATCCTTGTAAAGACAAACTGTTGAGACATCAGTAGTCATGTTCCTATAGAATGACAAGAAGTGAAAAACTCAATCTATGTACACGATCTATGGCAAGAGGGGTTCTCGGACCTGTAAACTGTTCCCTCTACCCAGGGACAAGGCCACAGCAGGCCCCAGTGAGGCTGGGCAGTAAACAGCTCCGCAGGTGCAACACTGAGGCCTTCCGCAAGGTGAGACACAGACTGCCCACTGGGAGTACAGCCACCCAGGGAAGGAAGAGCTGGCACACTGGAGCGGCACTTCCTAGTGAATTTCCAAACTGCCCTTCAGAAGTAAAGGGCAGGTGACCCAGAGCAGCCGCACCTGCCGAGTTGCTCCTCTCAGTCACCTGCTCCAGCAATGCACACAAACACGCCTGCGAGCCACTGATAAAGGTCTGGTGATGGCGCAGGCTCCCAGGCACCCGTTCTGCTTGGTAACGAGTGCTCACCTGCACCTGTGTGCCTAGAACTCAAGTGAGGCTCCAAGGCCCCTGCACAATCACATCTGGTGACACAAAACAGCCGCACTGCTAATTCACGAGCACCAAGCACACGTGAAAGCAGATAAGAAACCTACACAATTCTGGGATGGAACAACAATCCAAAAGGTCACAAAGAGAAAAAGCGCTTTGTCAGGGTGGAGAGGACTTGAGGAAGCACGGGCGGATGAGGTCTGGGAACAATACGGGCCCCAGCCGGCCCGGGTCACCCTCCGCCCAGGTCATGGAGGTGAGGTCAAGGGGCCGCCCGCGGTTCCATCGCCCAAGGGGCCAGAGCGACACTTCCGAGACAAGGCCAGTCGCACGGCCAGCAAGGAGCCCGGGCGACGGGGTCCCCCCTAGAGGGCCGGGCCAGCGCCCCGCCCACACCCGTAAAGAACTTTCAGGCTCATCCACTTTGGAAACTAAATGACCCCCTCCCCCTGCATTAACGTTCCTGTCAGGACACACTGCAACTCACATTTTAATGCTTCCCTGAAGCTCTAGGCAGGTCTATTGGGTACAGAAGGACACAAGAGCCTGTGTGGGGGACACACTTTTCAAAAACGAGAGACTACAAAAGGGCTGGATGCCCACTCCGTGTGTGACGGCTGCAGGGAGCATCCACCCCGCCAACTCCGCATGAGGAAAAGAAAGGACATTCACTGAGCTCCCGGAATTGTCGCGGGCGCCTCCTCCGCCTCGGGCAGCCGCGGCCCCGCGCCGTCCCCGCAGGGGGCGCCCGCCCTCCCGCCGCCGCCCAGCCCGCGCCCCGTCTCACCCGCCCCGGTCGGTTCCGGCGCGGCCGCCGGGAGCAGCAGCAGGAGCAGCGCGGCGCCGCCCAGGGGCAGCGCCCAGCGCGGGGGACGGCGGGTCGCCCGGGGCGCCATGGTCTTCGCTAGTCGGAGCCCCTGACGCGCAGCGACCGCGACGCAGCCCCGCTCTGCGGCCGGAAGAGCCGCGGCGCCGGAAGTGGGCGGGGAGGGCGTGTCCACGCGAGTGCGCCGCCGCGGGCTCCGGATCGCCCCGCCCCCTGCCCTTCTGTCTACGTCACTGCGCGGCTGTGGCTCAGTGCGCCTGCGTGAGGTGCGAGCGCTGTGACGGAGCGGCTGGAGGTCAGTGCGCTTGCGCCTCGGAGGGCCGGCTGGGCGGAGGGACGGGGCTGGTAGAGCGGAGCGCTGGGACCGAAGGGGCGTCGCGGTGGTCCGGGACGCTGCCAAAGCGCCTTTATTTAGGAGCGGGGGATCTGAGACAGGGTCTCACTGTTCTTTCCCAGGCCGGCCTCGAACTCAGCGCCTTGCTCCTATGTGTCTGCCTCTCCCACGTGACCCCAGGCCATTTCCCCCAAGGCCTGTCCCCAAAACACAGGGGACAGAGGACAAACTCACTCCCGGGCTCTGAACCTCTTACTTATTCAAAGCCTGGTTCATGTTTTCTTCTGAGTCAGTCAGGGACCTAAAGCAGTTTTTGCTAAAACAAACGAAATACCACTGACTTCATTTGGGCCTATACAACTGCAGAACAAAGCTTGGCCTTGATTTTGTTTTCTTGATTACCTTGAAACTTAGGGTAAAACCCATTCTCGGCTCAGGCATGCAAGTCTGTCTAAAAGTTGACAAAACAAAGCTGACTAGCCCTGAGTTTATATGACCTAGCTGAACACCTTTCAAGACTGAAGACACCCCAAACATGTTCAACCACCTCATCTCCAACAAAAGGGGCCGAACACCCTCACTGGAGGAAAGATAGCCTCTTCAATAAATGGTGCTGGAGAAACTGGTTTTCCACATGCAGAAGACTAAAACTAGACCCATCTTTCACCATGCACTAAACTAAAAATGGATCAAAGATCTAAATATTAAAATAGAAACACTAAATCTGCTGTAAGATAGAATAGGTAGAACTCTTGAAGACATATCTGTAGGAAAGACTTTATGAACAAAACCCCAGACCACATGGGAAATAGTACAAAGAATCAGCAACTGGGATTTCATATTATTAGAAAGCTTTTGCACAGCAAAAGAAATCACCAACAGACTGAAGAGAACCCACAGAATGGGAAAAACTAAAGACCCAATCCAAAAATGGGCATCTGAAATGAATAGACATTTCTCAGATAAAGAAATACAAATGACAAATATATGAAAAAATGTTCAGCATTGCTGGTCATTTGAGAGTTGCAAATTAACTCAATGCTGAGATTCCATTTCACTCCAGGAAGAATGGCTATCATCAGGAAATGAACCAATAACGAGTGTTGGCAAGTTTGTGGGGGAAAAGGAACCCTTTTCCACTGTTGGTGTAAGTGTAGACTGTGGAGATCAGTGTGGAGATTCCTCAAAAAACTGTAACTGGAGGTCCCATTTGACCTAGCTGTTCCCCTTCTTGGTATTTTTCCAAAAGAATGAAAAGCATCAGACCACAGTGATACATGCACACCCATGTTTATAGTGGCACAGTTGGTAATAGCTAAATCTTGGAAACAGCCCAAATACCCATCAACCGATGAATGGATAAAGAAGATGTGGTTTTTGAGCTGGGGCTTTAGCTCAGTGGTTAGAGTGCTTGCCTTGCAAGCACAAGGCCCTGAGTTCAATCCCCAGCACCAAAAAAAAAAAAAAAAAAAGATTTTTTAATGCAATGGAGTACTACTCAGTCATAACAAAGGATAAACTTTAGCCATTTCTAGGTAAATGGATGCACCTTGAGAACATACTCTTACGGGAAATAAATTGGACACACATGAGTAAATATCACATTGTTTCTCTGGTATGAGAAACCAAAAGTGTAAATGAGAACCAAAAAATATAATAGATATTGTAAAATAGAAGTGTTCAAATGGAAAGGGGAACTGGGAAAGTGGGGGTTGGGAGGAAGGAAGGGAAACAGAAAAGAAGTGATGGAAAAATGGAAACAAAGCTGTTGTAAAAGGAGGGGAGGAGGAGTTGAAGGGAGGGGGGAAAGGGAAAAAAGGAAAATCAAAATATAACGTGTACAGGTACAAAATCCCTATACTGAATATGACCATTATACATATCTAAAATGAACCAATAAGGGCTGGGGATTTAGCTCAGTGATTAGAGTGCTTGCCTTGCAAGCACAAGGGCCTGAGTTCGATCCCCGGCACCACAAAAAAAAAAAAAAGTAACAGTAAAATGAACCAATAAAATTTATACTAAAAAAAACACTGAAAACACCAAGATGAGGATTTACAGGGACTTCCGGCTATGCCCAGTCTGCAGTTACTCCCCTCCAGGAGTCGTGAACCCACAGCAGGCTATTTGTTACCATGAAAGCTCTTAAAGTTTCGCCATCCCTGCAGCCCGACAAGACTGTCCTGAGTAGAAACCGTCATCTGGTGGAGACAAAATTGCTCGCTCAAGCAGTAAGGACTTCCTCCCTTCCCAGCTCTAAACAGAACTGAGGGTCTGATACCAGGTGCCAGCCGTCCTGGCAAGGCTGGGGACCCTGCTGCTTCCGCTGCAGACAGACCTGTCTGATCCTCCCCTTCGCTTCCTCAGGCTGAAATCTCTCCTCTCGTTTCTCTACTTTCCTTGTTAAGGATCTGACTCAGTCTTTGTCAAACCTGTGTCCCCTTTTGCTTTCAGTTCCTCAAACTAGAATCTCTTACTGTTTTCTTATACTTTCCATTTAAAGCTTTTGCCTGTAAAATTCATGCCAATTGCCTCAGTTTTAATTTCCATTGTCACTGAAGCAGTGTGCTAGCCGATGACACCCAGAGTGTCTCAGGTGTCCATAGGACATTTTTGAAGATGTGCTTATTTATGTATATTAAGAACATTAAAGACAACCTCAAAATTATTTTAAATTTGTATTACTGAAAGTATTGTTTAAATCCCGAGAGAAGCCGGATCCATAGCAGTGGTAGAATGGGGATCTGGGAGTTGTTCCGGGGAAGAGAGAATCATCTTTGCTTACCTGGATCTGTTACCTGCTCCTAATCTTGTTCTGCCTGCTTGACCAAACTGAATTTCTATCCTGCCCTAATCTATAACCTTCCAACCCCCAAATGTAGAGAAGTTGCTTTGCGAGTTTATCTCCCACTTCTGATCTTGGCCAAGAATAAAAGTGTGTCGTTCATTTGGTGCTCAGTCTTGTTGATTTCACAATTCCAGGAGGGAAGAAGTTCAGGGTCAAAAATCGGTGACATCCCCTTTTTATGCCCATCTGGCCATTGTCCTGGGTCAGGAGGTGCGGTGACTGGGATCAAATGATGTCTGCCACCTTTCCCTGGGCCGCCTCCTCCAACCTGACCCCGGGGAGAATCCCCCTGCTGCGGGGGCAGTCAGCAGGACGGCAGGCTGTGCATTGTCATCTTCTCTGCTTCCTCTCCCTGAAGGGCTCACGTGGTGAAGTTAGGCCACCCTCTGAACAGGGCAGTGAGGAGAATGTTACCTCTGAGTATCTCGCAGCCTGGACTACAGAGCGGAGCGAGGCCCGTCTCGAAAAACAAAAACAAACAAACAAAAGAGTGAGAGAGGGAAAAAAAAGGGCTTGCAAGTGCTTTGGTCTGGGGTTCTGTGGCAAGCTCCTACGGTGGTGGCCAAGCTCAAGTGGGTGGAGTGGATTGCTCAGCCCCCCACACCCCATCTGTACTACTCGGAGGACCCCACGCAGGGAAAACGACATCGTCAGCGGTAGCATTTATTTACTTATTTATTTATTTATTTATTTGATGCTGGGGATTGAACTCAGAACCTTGTGCTTGGGAGGCAAACACTAAAGACTGAGCTAAATCCCCAGCCCAAGCAGTAGCATTTAAAATACAACCGAGACTCAGGACAATTTGGTAATGCAGAATTTCAAAAAATAATTGCTATAGACCAAGTTTCAGCTTTATCCACACAGAAGACAAAATTCTGAAAAGGGAGGATGATGCATGATGTGACCTACCACATCTTCAATCATCGGAGGGCTTCGAACCCTTCAGGTATAGTGGTGCAAACCTGTTATCCCACCTACACAGGAGGCTGAGGCAGGAGAATTGCAAATACGGGCCCAGTTTGTACAAGTTAGTGACTTAGCAAGGCCCTGTCTCAAAATAAAAAATAAAAAGACTGGGGAGGAAGCTCTATGGGGGAGCACCTGCGTTTGTCCTGCCTTTGAGGAATCTCCCTAAAAAAATAAGTAAATGAAAAAGCATCCGGTTTGCAGGAGTGACCCACGTGGCACAGGATACAGAAAACACAGCTGTAAGGACATTTTAAGGATGGGATGATTCTTACAGCAGGCTGGGATTACAAGTGTGCGTGTCATCCAGGAAGAAAGATGGCTAAGGCATTAGGCTCATGTGGTTCCATGGTCCCGTGGTGTCAGCGGCAGCAGTGACAGCCACAGCGTGGAGCCAGACAGGACGTCCTGAGCAGACCGGCCACGAGGCTGAGGCCAAGCCCCCAACTGTGTTGTGGGAACCCTCGGGGAGGTAGAGGACTGTGCCCAACACTTTTATCTGGCAGTCAAGTGCCTGCATGGCTGATTGTTCCTCATCGGGAGCACGTTCCTCATGGATTAAATAGTTACTTCCAGAGACCCCGCATAAAAGGGGATGCTCTTCTGGGGCTGGAGCACATTAAACCGTTGGGTCCTTAAGTCTGGGAGGACAGAGCTCTGGAGCTGGATGGGCACTTTGGACACCTGAGGGGAGCGGGAGCTGGCGGGGTGGGCAGGTCGGGGTCCGTGGGGGCTGGGAGGGTCCTCGGGGCTCTGGGTGGGGCAGGGCAGATTAGACAAGGATGTGGAACGTGCATCCGGAATGTGGCATGGTGCCCAGGTTTCGCCTCACGGGTTTTGGTCCGTGCCGTACGGGGCCTCTTGTGCTCAGGGACTCGGAAAACTGCAGCCGCCCGTCCCTGGCAGGCAGCCAGTCCCTCCGAGTCCTCCAGCCCGGGGCCTTCAGGGACCCCCACGCCTGTCCTCTGGACAGCCAAACGGAGCCATCACCTGCCCAGTCTTGCAGGGTCTCACTCTCTGGCCTCTCCTCCCATGTCGTGGCCAGGGCGAGCACTGACTACCCTCCGTCCTGCCTGAGGCAGCTTCTGCTGCGGGCCGGGGTCACAGGATGTCACCATGGAAATTACATTTCAACAGGGCTTCGGAGGGGACATTGAAACTGTCACCAGACAGGGCCCAAGGAGGTCCCCAAAGCGGAGAGGGGACCTCACCTTGTCCCATCCACAGGACGGGAGGCAGTTCACTGACTCAGGAGGAATCAGTAAGAGGCATAGAGGGATTTATCAGGCAGAATTCTAAGAGTGTACACTCTAAGAAACAGTGTATTTATGAGGGATTTGGGGTGGAAACCCGTAGAACTTGTGAATCTATGAGAAGAGGGGATGTAATTTACAGAGGAAGCCTGGCATGGTGGCACATGCCTGTAATCCCAGCACTCAGGAGGCTGAGGCAGGAGGATTACCATGAGTTTGAGGCCAGCCTGAACTACATAGTGAGGCCCTGTCTCAAAAAACCGTAGAATAGGAAGGCAGGGCCAGGTGTAGTGGTGCATGCTGGTAATCCCAGCATGGAGGAGGCTGAGGCAGGAGGATTGCCATGAGTTTGAGGCCAGCCTGGGCTACATAGTGAGTTCAAGGCCAGCCTGGACTACATGATGAGAACTTGTCTCAAAAAAAAAAAAATATATAGAATCACATGTCCGACATGTCCATCTGTGCTGTCTGTGCATATCTTGGTCCACTGGAAAGAGATGCGGGGACCTTAGAGGAAGGGAGGGCTCCTACGTGAGAGGTGCGGAATGTGCCAAACTCATGCCATGTGATGTGGGAGGGTGGCACCTGCACAGATTTGGGACTGGCATCAGGAGGGTGGGGGCTGTTGGTGTGTGGACCGAGGGACACAGCTCACCTGGTTTGAGGACCTGGGACCAGGCAGGGCCACCAACATTTACAGGACAGGAGGTAGCTGCCTAGCAGGCCAACTTTGTCTGAAAATGCCTCAGTTTTGTTCAATTCTTTTTTTCTTTTTTTGGCTTTTTTGAAACAAGGTCTCACTTTGTAGTGCAGGCTGGACTTGGACTCACTATGTCCCCCTGTCTGGCTTCCTACTCGCAGCAATCCTCCTGCCTCAGGCTCCCACATGCTAGGATTACAGGCAGGCACCACTACGCCTGGCTCTTGGCTTCTTTTTTTTTTCTTTGATGCTGGGATCCAACTCAGGGCCTTACACTTGCTAGGCAAGCTCTGTACCACTGAGCTAAATCTCGAACCCCACGGAATTATTATTATTATTATTATTATTTTTTTTCCCAGTGCTGGGGATCGAACTCAGGCCCTTGTGCTTGCCAGGCAAGCACTCTAACCGCTGAGCTAAATCCCCAGCCCTGCGGAATTAATTTTTAACAGAAAAAATAAAGGCAGATTCTTTTCCTAGCGGTGGAAGGGCGTGGCCCCACTAAATTTTTGGTGATTCTATTTCAAACATGCTTATTTGTAAACAGTATGTCCTAGTCTATTCCTACCTCTAAGTGAACCACTGAGAATGGGTCACCTACAGGCAGAGAAGGGAGGCCATGGCGCTGGCAGGTCAGATGTAGGTGCAGATTCACTATGCCACACCGACTGCCCTTCCAGTGTCCTTTCACGCCCACTGGGAGGCCAATGGCTCCCCTGGGTCTCTTTTGTGAGGACACTAACTCCACCCGCCAGGGCTCTGCCCTCCTTGTGATAGCTTAGTTAGTTAGCCTACGTGTAGTCGAGTTGGATAAAAGAAGACAGCTAATTGCAGTTACTCAGCAAGTTAAATTTAGAAATGTAAAAGAAAACACAGGAGAAAGGACAGAAAGTTAGGAGGAGAATGGAGAGACAGGACCCTTCCCGGAGGAAGGTTCTTACGCAGAACGTGCTGAGTTAGCTTCCACTTCCTCCTGCACTTCTAGGAACATTAGAAATACAAAATCACTGGTTTCTTTGAACTCAGCTTCTCTGCAATGAGTGGACTAACTGGTTCTCCTCCTGGGCTCAGCTTATTCACATAAGAGCAGGACAGAGAAGACCATTTGGACTTCCATTCGGAATCCCCCTGCAGACAGGAGCTATTTCTCTTATTTCCAATAAACACTCTTCTAATTCCTCCTTTTGCCTGCAATTTCATTCTTCTACTTCATGAGACTATGCACTTGGAATGAACTGTTTCATTTGACCTGGTCACCTCCACAGGCGCCTGGGAGGGCAGGCTGTGCCCTGCGCTGAGTTCCTCCGTCCCTCAGGGAACAAGTTTCCAGCTGTCCCTTGCCTCGAGTGAGTCCACACTATCCAGTACAGCCTGCTCCATTTTGAGTGCAAGTGCTGAGGCAGTGTTGGGGGTTAGATCCAAAACATCCCTTGGGTCTCACATGTCTAGAGGTGGGGCTTTGGGAAGGTGACTGGGTCACGAGGCGCTGTGTTACCAGTGGGTTTGTCCACTCGTGCATTCATCACTGAATGTGCCTTGAGGAGGTGGAGCCCAGCTGGTGGGGATGAATCACTGCAGGGCACAGCTTTGCTTTTTTTTTTTTTTTTTTTGTGGTGCCGGGGATCGAACTCAGGCCCTTGTGCTTGCAAGGCAAGCACGCTACTCACCGAGCTAAATCCCCAGCCCAGGGCACAGCTTTGCTTTGGCTCTTGCTTGCTCCTGCTTCCTGGCTGCTGTGGGTTGAGAGGTTTTCCTCTGCCTCTCTGCCTCGGAGCCGACCAAGTGCGCACAGACTAAACTCTCTGAAACAGTGTCTCAGTTACTTTCTTCCTTCTCAGACACAGTACCTGACACCCACAACTCGAAGGAGGAGAGGTGTGTTCTGGCTCGCAGTGTGTAGAGGTTTCAGTGCACAGTCAGTGGGTTCCAAGGCAGGGTGGCCTGGCAGAGGGGCCTGGTGAGGAAAGCTGCTCACAGCATGCAGGACAGGAAGCCGGGAGATCAAGGGAGGAGGAGGGAGAGGGAAGCCCCGGTGCCCACCTCCTCACCAGGCTCCACCTCCCAACCACGCATTCAGCATGAACTCCTCTGTGCACTAATCCACTGATGAGTATCAGCCCCCACGATCCAGCCACCGGCCCACAGCCCGGCCTCTGGGCATGTGAGCTTGGGGGGCAGCTAGGTATGACCCACAGCAAGCTGTGAGGCCAAACACACATCTCCTCCTTTAAATTACAGGTGTCGTGTACCTTCTTCCAGCAACGGCAAAGTGAGTAATACCAGCACCATGACTTAATATCTTGTCTGGGCCAGGAGATAACCAGGCTGGACACAGAACTTACTAATAACAACCCTGAGCTGTGTAGCACAATCACAGGAGACAGACTGATACATAACTTACGTCCCAAATAAAAAACTACCACCTGTGAATTTATCCAATTAAATTAGGGGCACATCAAAGCTGGACCAGAGAGAGCAGGTCCACCAGTTTACCAGACACACCAGGCCACCACATGAGGCGACCCTGCCCCCAAAACGAAGGAGGAGTGGACCTAAGACACTGGGGCAGCAGACATGTGGGCCTGTCGTCTTCTCAGACCACCTGGTGTTACAGGTGACAGCGGTAGATCCCTCTCTTTTGTGGGGTCGTGACCCATGGGAAAGCCACCTAGGATTTGGGACGGAGGATTTGGAGAGAGGCTTGGGGTGCACGGGCCAATGAGGGCAAGAGGAAAAGACAAGAGAAGCCACTGTGGCTAATTTTGACCTGGGCCTGCCTGGTGTGGAGGGCTAGCAACAGGACTAAGTCGCCCTGTGGCAGGGACACAGCAGAGTCCAGCTTTTCTGGACAGTCTGTAGGAAGGTTTTATTATTTCTTTTCTATACACACGATTGGTTAGCAGAATCATCTGTAGGATGTAGTTTGATAGCCTGGTGAGTTAAAATATAAATAAATGTGCACCACCTTTAACAAGGCTGCCACTCTACGGTTTATACGGGCTGCAATCTACCCTCAGGAAACTTGGGAAGTTCTTTCTTGTGTCCCTCAGTGACGACTGGACAGATAAGGAGGGAGGCTGTCCCTGAAGATGAATTTGTAGGATCACCTGGCCGTATCTGTCATTCTGAGGATGGAAGAAATACAAAGGACTCTGGGCTCATTGGTGACACTGTCTTGAGTCCTAAGCCATGTCCTGGTGGCCAGGTGGTGGGGTTGTGCCCAGAAGGGTCCAGCAGGTTGACCCTGGTGGCCTCGTCTTCACCGGATGCTCCTAGCTGTCAGCAAACTTGGGGTTCATGACAGTGGTGGTAGCGCTCTTGAACAGGGGGTTATCCTGGCGAGACACAGGCACGGCTTGTGAGCACAGGCAGGTTTTTTGGGTGGACTCTGAGCCATCACTTCGAGGGCTTGCCAGAGCGGGGAGGGTGGTCCCCATAGCGATGCTTGCACACGGGGGGACGAGCTGCCCGGGTTGGTGTGCACACTCCCTCACAGACATCCCCAGCCCCTTGGCTGTGCCCCTGATGAACTTACGTTGTTCCACTGGGACTTGCTCCTCTCCTTCTCGAAGCGCCTGTACTCCCGGAGGTCACTCAGGTGGGTCAGGACCTTCCAGATGACCAGGAAGAGGACGCCGATGAGCACGATGCCCGCCACGGTGCTCCCCACAATGGCGCCAATATTGGGGCCCTCCACACACTCTAAAAGGAGGCACACGGTCCACGGTCAGTGTCTCCCCCAGACTTGCGGCTCCTGCGCTGTACCCTGTTCCATGGTGCTTCTGTGGTCAGTTTCATGGTCTGCCCACTGCTATGGGTGGGGGTGGAACCGGTCCCAGCCCTGCCTGCCAAGGACAGGCCCTGTGGCTCCAAATGACCGCAAAGGCCACTCAGCACAGCCCAGTTCACAGGATGAAGCTCAGGCCAGCTCACTGGGCCACCCAGAGTCTGAAGACTATGCCAGGCTTCCAGCTCAGGGCTGTATCTGCCAGGACAGCCGGTGTCCTGTACCTGAGACCTGCGCATGCTGTGTTGGTACTCAGGCGGGGATGTGCCTAAGAGTTCAGGGATGGGGCCTCTTGGGATCTCTGCTAGTCGGGCTCACCCAGGAAGGCATCCTCGGGAACCCTGTGCAAGAGCAGGCAGGCGGGGCCGCTGGAGGTGCACAGCAGGGTCCTCGTGTGGCGCTGCGCCCTTCTTGAGAGTCTGGGCCATGCACAGCCCCAGAGGCGGGGGTGGGTGCGGTGTGCAGAGGCGCTGATACTCTATGTGGGCCCCTGTGCCTGCCCCGACATTGACCCTCTCACAGTCTCCCTGGTATCGCCCCGGCCCTGGCAGGGAGCCCGCTGTCACAGGGAGGGGCTGGGCCCCACTGGCTTCTCGTGGGCGCCGCAGCCGTCCGGCCTGAGTGTCTCCCCAGCTTGTCCCTCCGGCCTCTGAGACCTAACAGGGTGAGGATCTGAGAACCCCCGAGCTTCGGGCTTCGTGTCTGAACCCTTGAGGTCTTTCGTGTCTTTCCACCCAAGTTCATTGTCCCCAGCACCATCAGTTATCGTCACTCCTGCGGTCCCTCACGGCTCTAACCCCGGCGCCCACGCCGTCTGCTGGGGCCCTCACATGCCCGACCTGCCACCTGCCCCA